>PVJH01006019.1:0-106008 GCA_004026705.1 Nesogale talazaci
AAAGGGGCAAAGGGAAAACAGTGTTATTAACTTACTTCACTCAGCATACTATTTCATATGCATCCAAATTATAATATGCATACTGATCCTTTTGCTGCTTTTAGGACTGCAATTCTCTTTATGACTGACAAATATTCCACTTTCTGTACATGCCACATTTTGTTCTCTGTTGTTGGACATTTTGACTGGTTCCACTTTTAGCAATTATGACTAGTGCTTTAATGAACATTTGTGTTCACATGCCTGTTTTTGTGCTTACTTTCATGTATTTGAATATATCCTTAAAAGTAGAATGCTAAAGTCAAGTTTAACTTTTTGAGCAATAGCCAAACTGTTTCCCACATCATTTGCAAAGATATCATTTTGCATATCCACAAGGAATGGATAATGGGTTGCAGGGCTGTCTATCAACCGGAGACTTGTCTACTTATTATATTTAAAAAAATATTTCATTAAATGAATGTTTTTGCTTTTTATTTTGATCGAGTCCTATTAATTTATTTCATTTTTTGCTACTAGATATTTTTGGTGTTATATCAACGAACCCCTTGTTAAAACACCAAGCGCTAAAGTAAGATATTAGCTCTAGAATGCTTATTCTGTAATTGAGGTTCTGGATGGCAAATTCAAAGGAAATGGGTGGATCTGTCACTGTTATCATTATTAAGTACTGTCTGTGTTCAAGAATAGAATGTTTTTTTGCACTAACCAATAATTTTAAATCTTAAGTGGACATCCAAATAAATTCCCTGGTGAGTAAAATTAAACACAGACATAGCACATGTGCCCACAATAAATAATAAAAATTTCAAAATGTGAGACAAAAAGATAGAAAGGAGTTACAGACCTGTATTTTTGCAGAATATTGATTTTGAAATTTTATTTCTACAAGTGGAAGATATTTAGAAGTGAATTAATTTCAGCATTCATTTGGAATTAGTAGACATTTATGTCATTTGCTCTTAATGAGAGTCTGATAAATTATTATCAAGTAGTGGTTTGTATAATAAGGTTGTCACTTGTTTTGTTCTAATTTGACCCGATAAATCTTTTCAGTGCTAAATATCAACAATATTTTTGCTTTTAAACACTAAATAAGCTTAGGCACTTCCCTTTTTATATTTTCTCTCCACACTTTCTCCACACACATACACCCTACACTCATTTCTGGTACTAAAACCTGTTGTCAACAAACTATTGCAGAAAGGATCTGATAAACCAATTAACACTAGAGAGTAAATAGCTTAGAGAGCATGTCATGTGTTAAATTGTCAGAAATATTTGCATACTAGTAAAGGACAGCTTATTATCCCCAAGGATTAAGGCTTTACTGAAGAATTTTAAAATGACAGCAAGAGAAAATAGAGAGAATTTTGGAGTGAGAGCCTGTCTGAGTTGCCCTCTAAAAAAAAACCAGTCTAGCTGCTTTCCACTCATAATGCCCATATATAGAGTTTTCAGGACTGTAAGATTTGATGGGAGCAGATGGCCTCATATTTCTTCCTTGAAGTGGTTGGTGACTTTGAAATCCTATATAAGCAATTATGACCTGGATGGCTGGTGCCTGATGCTGTGTCTTCTTAATTTCTGAATCATTGAAACTGGTCAGAGCTTCCTTGGTCAACTAATATCAATTGGATTGAACATAACAGACGTAAACTGAAAGTAAAAGAAGGAGACTGGGTGGTACTGTAGGTTAAGTAACAGATTACTTACTGTTTCTAAAAAGTGATGCAGTCCATGGCTCCGGTTTCTGGAGACTTGGACAGTATGATGTGTGCTATGGATTGAATTGTACTCCACCTCCCCACCTCCTACCCCCCCACCAAATAGGTGTTGCAAATTCTAACCTCTTTGCCTCTGTTTAAAATCTAATTTGGAGGTTGAGCCCCGGTGGCATAGTGTGTGCAGGACTGAGGCCCACAAGTTTGGAGGTTCAAATCCAGCAGCAGCGCTCCAGGAGCAACGCTGGGCCTTCTACTCCCACCAGGGCAGTGATGCACCCCCCCCCAAAAAAAATCTAATTTGGGAATAAATTGTCTTTTTACTCTAATAAGACAAGATTAATGAAGAATTTGTTTTAAGTCAATATATTTTTTAAATTAAAATAAATTAAGTATCAAGCAAGTAGGGTGTAAGGGAAGAGACATGCACAAAGTTCAATGAGACAGTGACTTTTTCCTGAATCAACAGAGAGAGAGAAAGCTTTCTCATAGAACTGACATTTTGAATTCAGGCTTGGAGTGTTCTCAACTGGAAAAATCAATTTCTGTTCATTAAAGCCACCCACTTTTGTTATTTCCTTTACAGCAGCCCTAGAAAATTTAGTCAGGAATAATTTATTCCTGAGAAATGGGGATATTGCTCTAACAAATATCTAAAATGTGAAAGTCATTTTGGAATTGGATATTGTGCAGAAGGTGGAAAAGCTTTATAATTGCCTAATAGCAAAAACCTATTGGATTGAACATAACAGACGTAAACTGAAAGTAAAAGAAGGAGACTGGGTGGTACTGTAGGTTAAGTAACAGATTACTTACTGTTTCTAAAAAGTGATGCAGTCCATGGCTCCGGTTTCTGGAGACCTGGACAGTATGATGTGTGCTATGGATTGAATTGTACTCCACCTCCCCACCTCCTACCCCCCCACCAAAAGAGGGTTAGAAGAATTATAGTCATGTAAGGAAATTCTGAGGATGACTCTCGTGATAAAAATTCCAGAGTGCCTAAGACCAAGTCTAACTATCCTTGCTTCAAAAGAGAATTCTGGTTGTACTTATTCCAAGACAGATTTGTTTGTTCTTTAGGTAGTCATTGGCACTTCCACTATTCTTTGCCAGCATCATAACTCAAATGCATCAAACATATTTTTAAATTTTCTTATTCAATGTCCAACTCTCACATGTGTATGAATGATTGAACATCCTGTTGCTTCCGTAAGTTAAACCTTCATCCTCAATGTCACATCTTCACAGACACATCTGTGTAACAGATTTACCCAAAGCAATATGCCATTTGATCTCTTAATTGCTGCTTCCATGAACATGGATTGTAACTCCAAGTAAGACGAAATTTTTGACAACTTCAACCTTTTCTCTCTCATTCAGTTGTGAGGATTTGGGCTTTCTTTACATAAAGCCATAATGCACATTTTGCGCTGTCATTCCTGATCTATATCAGTACGTGGTCTAAGTCCTCTTCACTTTCAGCAAGCAAGGTTGTGTCACTTGCATATGAGGTACCTATAAGCCTCTATTCAATACTTATGCTGCATTCTTCTCCATATATTTCAACTTTTCTAAATATATGTATATATATATATATGTTGAATAAATGTAGCATGAGAATACAGCTCTGTCAAGTACCTTTACTAATTTTAAACCAGGTAGCTATTTCCTCATTCTGTTCATAAAATTCTTGATCCACGTACAGGTACCATATGAGCTCTGTGAGCTATCCTCGAGTTTTCCTTTTTCTCAAGGCTATCCAGAGTTTGCCATGGTTTACACAGTCGAAAGCCTTGGTGTAGTCAATGAAACACAAGTAGACATCTTTCTAGCCCTTGCTGCTTTCAGCCAAGGACCATTGGACTTGAAAAATGATATTCCTTTTTCTCACATCCATTTCTGATCCAGCCTGAATTTCTGGCAGATCTCTGCCAATGTGTTACTGAAATTGTTGTTGAAGAACTTTCACCAAAATTTTACTTATATGTGACACAATGATATTTTTCAACACTTTTTTTATTCTATTGGGGCACCTTTCTTTGCAATGGGTACAAATATGCACCTCTTTCAGTCAACTAACTGTTCCACAACTTTCTTGCCATAGATGAGTGAGTAATTTCATTGCTATATCAGCTTTCAAGTGCATTCTATTTTTTTGTTTGTTTTTTGGAGGGGCATCACTGCCCTCTGGTGGTCGTGGGAGCTACCCACGGCTGCTCCTCAGAGCTGCTGCTGGATTTGACCCACCAAGCCCACAGGCCACAGCCCCGCACTCAACCACTTATGCCCCTGGGGCTCAGCCCCTCAAATGCATTTTAATTGGTGTTATAGCAATTCTTGGAGCCTTGCTTTTGACTAATGTCTAATTGAGTAGCGCAGATAACAAAGCCTTAATTGCTGAAATTGAGGAGGAATTGAAGCACTTGCTGATGAAGATCAAAGATTGTAGTATTCAGTATGCATTACAACTCAACGTAAAAAAGACAAAAATTCTCACAACTGGACCAAAAGATAAAATCACAATAAAGCGAGGCAAGACTGAAGCTGTCAAGAATTTTTTTCTTGATTTGATATGCAACCAGTGTTTATGGAAGCATTACGCAAAAGATTAAATGATGAGTTGCATTAAATAAATTTGCTGCACAACACCTCTTCAGAGCATTGAAAAATAAGAATTTATTTTGAGAGGTAAGATGTACCTGACCCAAGCCACGGTATTTTCCATTACTTTATGTACACATGCAAGGGGGTCATTGAATAAAGACCAATGAAGAACTGATTGATTATAGTGTTGAATAAGAATGTTGAAAGTATCATGAACTTCTAAAAACAAACAGATCTATCTTAGAAGAAGCATGGTCAGAGTGTTACTTAGAATCATAGATGGCAAAGATTCATGTTTTATACACTTAGGACTTTAGAATTATGTTAAAGAGACCGAGTCCTAGAGAAGGATACCATGCTTTGCAAAGTGGAGGGACAGTGAAAAAGAGGAAGGCTATCAAAGAAATGGATTGGCACCCTGCAAAAATGGGCTCAAGCAAAGAAACCATCGCAAGGTTGGCTAAGGACTGTGCAGTGTTTAGTTCTGTTTTGCATAAGATTGGAGCCACGTGAAGGTCACGAACAACAACAACATCAAGATTGCCATTACATTTCCACTTGGGAATGATTTGTTTTTGCTATGATAGGGTGAACTGATTATGAAATGAAATGTAGGATGAAGCTACAACTAATCTCCTTTGAGATATGAAAGAGATTAAGCAAACAATCAGACACAAGGAGATGGGGAAAGAGAGATGCCAATCCATATGAAGATTTCCAAGGATCTGAAGTTCAAAGAAACGAAAGTCTTCTTCCAGAGCTGAGAGAGAAAGCCCTTTCCTTGAGCTAAGACTATGAAATCAGAGCTGTAGCCTCCCAAACAATGAGAAAAAGCTTCTCAACTGCGGCATTTCTATTATAACACCTCTCTATGGCTTGACCAGTTGCATCTTGAAAGACATCAAACTTAAAGGACATGCTGTGTTATTCAATGGCCAGTCCCTCAGAAGTTCTTATAATATTCTATGGAAGTCCTGCTGAATTCTGCTCACAATAGGTGCATCTTTTGGTATTTGAAATATCAGTGACATAGTTTATAGCCTATCCATTAAACTCAAGCAACCAAATTATGACAAAATAAAAGTGTAGACTAGATAACTTAGACATTCATTAATCCATTTTGTTTTGTTTATACACTACCAAAAAATGATCCAAGCTATACCTGACAATAATAATCTTGTTATTTCATTGTGGTAAAAAAGCAGCAAGTTGGTATCACTGATTGTTTTTAATTGTAGTACACAAAATGCTTACATTTCAGAGGGGATATATATATATATAATTTCAACCATTAGCTATTTTTAAAAGTTTTGGTATCCAAATTTGGTTAGGTGATAGAAAACTGTCAAGAAGTAAAATTTTACTTTCATTTTTGCAAATTGGGCCTCTTTTCAAATTCTCTTATATTACGACTTATCATACATAGGTAAGAAGGAAAGTAGGTTCAGTTAGATGCAAAATCATGCTTCCTAGATGAGTTAAGAGATAAGTATTGCCACTGCTTAGGGGTGTGTGTTTGTGCATTATGGCATCTAAAATAAATTAATTTACAACACATTATTCATCACTCATTTCTCAGAATCCACAAACAAAATTTTGACCCATGACCTTATGGTATCTTACGTCTCTGTTTTCCCACCACCTTGCCTCTAAAACATTAGTCTCATCCATGTAAGTGCCACCTTCCTAAGCCAAGACTTCCATTAGGTCAAGATCTGTTTTCCCACCACCCTGCCTCTAAAACATTAGTCTCGTCCATGTAAGTGCCACCTTCCTAAGCCAAGACTTCCATTAGGTCAAGATTAATGTAACTAATGAGCATTCTGCACTTGTATTTGAAGCCTTCTCCTACCTCACTCCATCATTTGTACTCCCCCTTTGCAATCTGTCATTATGCCACAGTCACCTTTGAGATAATGAATGTCGCGCCAAGTTTAGAAATTCTGTCACAAATCTAATCCCTTTTTCTCTCTTCTTCCTCCTCCCATTAACCCTTCCGAATTGGATACCACTTATACTTATGGCTTTTGAATAAATTTATAAGTGTTTCTTTAAGAAGCTCACAGGAAAAGATACAATCCTTACTTAAAAGCCGAAGATATTGACCTTCATTTTTCCATCTTCCTGGTTATTTTAAAAGCCTATCGTTAGGTGCTCTAATGAAAAGAGAAGTAACGACTTCCCCTGTAACAAATCTGACTCAATGGAAAGTTTTCAATATTTACTTGCAGGAGTTTGGAAAAAGGTGTTTATCCTAGAAGTGTCCATGATTTCATTAACATGAATTTATTCTTCCAAGTTATAATCCATGTGGGTTTAGAGCTATGTTATCCACTTTTCTACTTTATCATCTATGGAACTGAATTTGAATTTTACAAGGCATATAGTAGTAGAAGTTATCAATGAGTATATTTTCATATATAATTTAATAAAATTAGATTTAGCACAATCTGAAAATAGCATATAAATGTATGGAAATTGATAAGAAGTCATACAAACTTGCTTACGAGTATTCATGTGTAACCTAATTTTCCTGCAAATAAATAATCAACTTTACAGCTTTTAAAAACAAATCACCAACAACCTTAAAAATGTCATCTATTAAAAATAACTCAGGCTGAGCCCCAGTGGCGTAGTGGTTGTGTGCGGGACTGCGGCCCACTGGGATGGAGGTTCAATTCCAGCTCCACAGGGGCAAAGGCTGGGCCTCCTACTCCCACCACCCGGGCAGTGATGTCCTAAAAAAAAAAAACTAAAAATAACTCATTTTGTCAGCATTTCTTGCAGCTCTTAGCACCATCCATCCATCACATTTGTACATATGTTGCCATCATCATTTTCAAAACATTTTCTATCAACTTGAGCCCTTGATATAAGCTCTGTATTATCTCCACCCCCCCCATTTTCTCTCCTTTATGAAGCCTTGATAATTTATAAATGATCATTATTTTCATGTCTTACACCATCACTCTTTCCCTTTACCCACTTTTCTGATGTCCATTCCTCTAGGAAAGGGATATATGTAAATCATTCCTTCTTTCTCTTTACCCCTCTCTCCCCCCTCCCATCCTAGTATCTCTATTTTCATTATTGATCCTGAGGGGGTTATCTGTCTTGGATTCTTGTGTTGTGAGCTCTTAACTGTAGCAGTGTACATGCTCTGTTCTAGTCAGATTTGTAAGATAGAATTGAGGTCATGATAAATTGGGGAAGCATTAAAAAACTAAAGGAAAGTGGTATGTTTCTTTGGTGCTATGCTCCAACCTGACTGGCTCATCTCTTCCTGTGATCCTTCTGTTAGGAAATGTCCAATTGCCTACAGATGGGCTTTGGGTTTTCACTCTGTATCCCACACCCCTTCGTTCACTATGATATGATTTTTGTTCTGGGTATTTGGTGCCTACAACAAGCACTAAGTGATATAAAATTGATGGAGAAAAGGACATGGGAGGTTTGGTGGGGCTTATTTAAAGGCAATGAAACTGAATAGAATGACTGAAACCTGAATGAAGCTGAACACGATAGTGGGAAAAGAGGGCAGTAAAAGGAATTAGAGGAAAGAACTTGGAGGCAAAGGACATTTATAGAGTTTAAATATAGGCCTGTACATATGTTAGTGGACATCAGGCCTTGACTCAAGTACTCCCTCAATGCAATAACACTTTGAATTATCCAGCATTCTGTGATGTTCACCTTCCCAACACGATTGCTGAAGACAAAATGTGTGCATAAACAAATGTGCTGAAAAAAACTCATGGTGCCCAGCTATCAAAAGATATTGCATCTGGGGTCTTAAAGGCTTGAAGATTAAAAAGTTGAGATCTAGCTGAGAAGCGATAAATCCCACAGGGAAGAAGCACACTAGCCTGTGTGATTTGGAGGGGTCGGGGGGGAGGTGTCAAAAAGTTAATGTGAAAATTTTGGGTTTTCTTATAAAGTTGTTTTTTTTTTTCTAAAATGGTAATCATATCTCTTGGAATTTTTTCAGAAACATCTTATTTCTGGTTCAAGTTATTTCGCTTGCAGAGCTCAGATATTGAGATGTCAGAAGGGGAAATTAAGGATAAGAATAAAAAAAACTTGGCCAAGCATTTATTTTCTTCTCTCTCAATTTCTAGACCATATCCTTGAACTGAAGCTCTTAGAAATGGCAAAATTGTGTACAGTTTCAGTGTGAAAGAAAGAAGAAAAAGGAGGGGGGGAACATATTGTTCTTTTGGATACCCATAATTCTGTCATTCAAGTTTTTGTGGGGTTTTTAAATCATCTTAGTTATTTCATCTTTCTTTTTCTTTTCTTTCACTTACTATAATCCTAAGGTCAAAGTACACCCAAGAGGACACATTTCAAGATTCAAACCACAGTCTCTTGGGTCATTGCCTCCTTAATTTTTGGTTAAATATCTTGTGATTCTTTTTTAATTATAGTTCATCAAGAAGCATCTATATTATAAATAGTGTTTTCATGAAGCAGTGAGTCAAATAATATGGTGTTGTTTTTAGGTGCCTGAGTCTCTGCCCCCTTTTTTTTAATCACCAAAGTCTTGTTTACCAAATACTGATCCTTTCTTTCCTCTTCCCCCTAGATTTCACATTCCAGTAGCTGATAATCATTAATGTACCTTGATTGCATGTCTGATCAATTTAGATGGAATACATTGATAGAATTCTATAATTTCTTCATTATTAGCTTTAGTGGTTGGTAGGCGTATAGGTGTTTTTCCATCACTGATACATTTTACTTCAAAACAAATCTTGAAAACTTCTTACTGATGAATGCAATGTCATTCCCCTAGAATTTATTACTCACAACATAGTAAATCATTTGATGGTCTGATTCAAAATGGTGAATACTAGTCAATCTCAAGACAGTAATGCCTAGGATATCCATCTTTTGTGTTCCTTTTTGACAATATCTATTTTTTGTTTTATATTTTGTACATTCCACTTGAGTATTAATGGATGTTTTTAGCCATATAAATGACAGCCTTGAAAGTTCTCAAATGCCAGCCCAGAAGTTTTACTCCATGCACATTAAAACACTAGAATCTAGTTGAGGAGGCAGTCTTCCCCCAGTTGTGTTTGAGTCCTCTCTAATCATGGATTTTTGTTCTTAGTCTGAAAGTTCTTCTATAGAGTGATGATCCTGCTGGTATTTGAAATAACAATGTGTTTTAATCTGGGTAAACTAGGGAAACAAAACCACAGAACTCATAAATGTACTAGAGGGAGTTTTATATAAAGGGTAAGCATGCATTCAGAATACTTCCCAACCCCATTCAGTCCAAGTCCAAAGTCCGAGTTAGCCCAAATGATACCAATCTACAAAGTCCTCATCGAACTCACGATGTACACACATTGATGCCAAATGCAGGAGGATCACAGGCCAGTGGGTAGAAAGTCTTTGAATCCATTAATGTTGTAAGCATCTCAGCGCTGGCAGAGATATCAACATGGCTTCTCCAGCATCCAGGGCTGCATCAGGCTAAGTCTATGTGGTTTCTCCTTAAGGATGTCTCTCTGAGGCAGAGAACTAGCTAAGGCAGCCACACACTGTTCTAACCATCAGAGAGCAAGAGACAAGAGAACTAGAAAGGCAAGGTTCACTGAGCCATTTTTCTGATGGCCCTTCAATTAATCCTACATGTGTTTATTGGTCAGGTTGGCACAATAAACCTTAACTATTTAATAGTAACATGACTTCCAGCCTCAAAACAATATGTAAATCATCACAATTCATCATACTGACAGACTAATACTGGAAATTAAATACATATACTCATTAAATTCTATCACTTAACTGTCAGATAGTAGTACACTTATGGCTTGTGTATCGCTGTGACATGGGACGCTTTGCTAGTGTTATTTCAAATACCATACTGAAAAATGGAGATAAGGAAGAATGAATTTGCTGATAATTTTCAGAAAATTAGTCACTGAAAACCTTATGCATGGCAGTAGAAAATGATCTAATGTTAGAAAATGGCTCTTCCATTTGAAAGACGTTGAAAATATGACTGTGGATAGCACTGCTTCCTCAAAGTACAGTCAGTCTTAAAGACCTAGAAGGATCAAAACTTATAGGAACTTCATGTGGTTGTTTGACGTGACTCAAAAGAAGACTAAATCACGGTAAATAGTCATTAATGGTTGGAATATGGAATGTGGAAGATGTAAGTCTAGAAACACTGAAAGTCACAAATAAAAGGAAAAGCATAAAAATTAATATCCCTGGCATTAGCCTGTTGAAAATGGATGGTCCCTGATCATTGTGAATTGAACAATTATAGTATTGTGTACTATGTTTGTTTGTAATGACAATTTGAAGATGCATGGTGTCATCTTAATTGTTTCAAAGAAAATCTATCTTGAAGTTCAATTCTGTCAACAATATAATAATATATATGCATATACCTACAAAGAAGACTAGTTATTACAATTATTATTCAGCTTTGCACAATAATCACTAAGGTCAATGATAAGTTAATGGACGAATTCTACTAACTTCTCAAGCCTGAAAATGATCAAAGTTACAGTGAAGGTGCATGAATAATTACGAGTGATTATAAAGTGAAAGCTGGAAACCAGTAGGATCTGTAGTTGGAAATTATGGTCTTGGTTTAAGAAACAAAGCTAGAGATCTGATGTCATGATGATGATGATATATAGCTCAATATATCATTCATTTAAATAGTCTTTTTTCAGGTTGAGCCCTGGTGGCTTAGTGGTTGTGCACGGGACTGCGGCCTACTGTGATGGAGGTTCAATTCCAGCAGTGGCTCCATATGAGCAAAGGCTGGACCTCCTACTCCCACCACCAGAGGGCAGTGGTGCCCCCCAAAGAAACCAAAATAATTTAAATAAATAAATATTCTTTTTTCAATACATTATTTGTATCAAGCATATTTGTACACATGTTGCCATATTCATTTCCAAATATTCTCTACTTTAGCCCTTGCTATAAGCTCCTCTTTCCCCTCCCTTTTCTGAAAATAATTTTATTGGGGCCTCATTCAACTCCCATCATGATCAACACATATGCCAATTATGCAGACCACATTTGTACACCTGTTGCCATAATCACCCCCGAAACATCTTCCCTCCACTTAGACCCCGAGTACCAGCTCCTCATATTTCCCCTCCCTCCCCCCTCCCCCTCCCCCCATGACCCTTAATAATTTTCACATTGTTATTTTTCGTATCGTACTCTGTCCGATGTGTCCCTTCACCACTTCCTCACTGTCTGTACTCCAGAGAGGTCATATGTAGATCCTTGCAATTGGTTCCCCCCTTCCACTCTAACCTTCCTCCACCCTCCCTATATCACCACACCCACCAATGGTCCTGAAGGGATCATCTGTCCTGAATTCCTCATGTTTCTGTCTCCAGATACATCCCCTGTTCTAGCCGGATTTGCAAGGTAGACCTGGGATCATGATAGTGGGTGGGACGAAGCATTTGAGAAGTAGAGGAAAGTTGCATACCTCATTGTAAATAATCTCTACACAAGAGAAATGTTCACTAAAAATCTGAGTCTTGATAGATGGACTACGCCAGAATCAAATTGATTATATGTGTGGGCAGAAATGATAGAGAAGATCAATATTATCAGCTAAAATATGTCCAGGGATCCCTGTGGAACACATCATCAACTGTTTGTATTAAAGTTTAGGTCAAAAACAAAGACAATTAAAACAATTCAGTATACATATTTAGAAACCGTCTCAACAACACATTGGATACTTTGAACACTGATGCTTGAAGACTTGAGGAATTGTGGGATATCAAGAATATCCTACCTAAAGAAGGCAAAAAGTTTGCTAAAATATTCCAAGTAAAACAAACAATCAAAATATTTGTCACAGGCACTCTGAAACTCCATCTAAAATGTAGAGAAACAAAAGACACTGGAAGAAATGATACAATAAAAGGCCTGAGCATAGACCTCTGAAGAATTCTTCTAGAAGACAAAGCAAATATTACGGCATATTGTGAAAAGACCTGAATTTACAAAAACAAGGGGAAGAACACCATCAGCATTTCTTCAGCTGAAATCATTGAAAAAAAAATCTTCAATCATTGAATTACAATAATGAAAATTTATATATGCAAAAGATTGAAAAATTCAGAGGGCATCAAAATAGTTAGAAAAAATATACAGATAAACTCTACACCCAAAATTGCTCGATGTACTAAAAAAATTTTTTTTCTGTATTGAAGTTTTTTGTGTGGTAGCATATTATCAAGAATTGAAGATATTGAGGAAGAACTTCTGGATGCTCTGAAAATGTTGACCAAAAAATGCAGTTCCAGGGATTGATAGAAAAAACTTGAACTGTTTAGATGGTTGATGCGGCACTGCTCATTGATTTATGTCAAGAAATTTAAGACAACCATGTGACAAAGTGACTGGAGAAATCCATGTTTGTGTCCATTTTAAAGAAAAAAAGCTCAAGAAATATGCAAATTAAGTTTGTTTGGTTCTTGTTTTAATCTAAAACACAGGCTATTGCAGTATTACATAGACAGGTAATTGCTTCCCATCTAAGTACTAACCGGGCCCAACCCTGCTTAGCTTCCAAGATCAGATGAGATCGGGCGTGTTCAGGGTGGTATGGCCATAGACCAAGACAGGCAATTGTAAGAAGAATTTGATTCTGGATATCATTGCAAACAACAGATGGATCTTGGCTGACTACAGAGGCAAAGAGAGAGATGTTTATTTGTATCTTTTTGGCCATATAAAGACATACAACTGTGTGAACCATGACAAGTTATTGGTAATCAAGTGAAGAATTGAAATACTAGAACAATTAGTTGTCCTGGTACATAGCCTGCACCTAGATCAAGAGGCAATTTCTTGAACAAAACAGGCACAGTAAAAGCTTTAAATCAAGAAAAGTTGGTGTATGTCCCCATATATAATAGATCTGTATACTGAGCAAGTGATGTAAGAAAATGGACTGTGAAGAAGAAGGCAACATCAGGATTGAAAGAAGTCTTATTATCAACTTTTAGTATGCATACAATTTTGCTTGCTGGACACAAAGGGGACTTAAAGCACTTATTGATGAAAATCAGACTAGTTTTTAGTATTACATACACTTAAAGGTAAAGAAAACAAAAATCCTCACTAATAAACCTAAACGAAATATCATCATAAACGCAGAAAAGTTTGAAATTGTTAAGGATTTCCTTTTACTTGGATCTACAATCAATGAACATGGAGGCAGAAGTGACACAGATCAATTTATGTACTTTTTTGCACTAGGAAAATCTGCTACAGAAGAATGATTTAAGATTTTAGACCAAAGATAGTTGCTTGATTTGTTTTTTGGGAGACGAGGAGGTGAGAGAAGTTAAAGCTACAGACTAGACCTTTGACATGTATAAAGTTAGGTTAAATGGAAGATCAGGTTAGGAGAAATTATTCGGGGAATTTGGTAAATTATTTAAATTGTTGAATACAAAGTTGATCTTTTGAAATATTTTCCCCGAACTAATTTGCAATTAAAAGTACATGTTTCCTTGAAAATAAAGGTGGAGGTGTTAGCGTAGGTTTTCCAGAGAAAAAAATATAAGGGGTATACACACACAAAGGTACTCCCCCCCCAAAAAAAAATGTTAAAAAGTACTACTGGGCTGAGCTTTCATAGTACACCTCTTTACTCATAGGTGAGCATTGAGTAACTAGCTCTGAATTCATGCACTCAGTGGTTTTGCCTGGAAAGATTTTCTGGTCATTGGGAATTTTTTGCAAAAACAGCTTTGCTCAAACCTCGTTTTTGTGATGGCCAATTTAAGAGAACAGCAAGTGGTTGTGAAATTTTGTTTGCTGTTCAGGAAAGGTGCTACAGCAACTGTTGTGATGTTGAACACAGTTTACAAGGGCAGTGCGAAAGGGAAAACTCAAGTGTATGAGTGGTTTTCTTGTTTCAGAAAAGTTGAAGTGTTGATTGATTTCAAACCTCATTTGGGAAGTCTATCAACTTCTTGATTGGCTAAAAATGTCTAAAAAATTCAGGCACATGTGCTTGAAGAACTAAGCACAGATCATGAAAAAGATGGGGAAGTTATCTGTACTACTTTGGAACTCGGTTCAGGAATTTTTAATATTTGGGAACGAGAAGATTTGCTTCCTCAGGTCCAACCAGGAAAAAGAGGATCAAGTGGAAGTAAACCATGCTTTGATAAAATAAATCTGATATGACCCAAACATTTTTTCCCCAAGGTCATTCCTGGTGAGCAGACTTGGTTTTATTCTTAGGACCCCCAAAGCAAACATCAGTGGAAAACACCATCATCTTCTTCCAAAAAAAAAAGAAAAAACCTCCTAAAGTAAAATCAAAGATAAAGATGATGAAGAAGGACATGAAAGGACAGTGATTTGATGACTCAGAAGAGGGGAGACAAAAACAAACAAGCAATGGAGGTGATGTCAGTCTTCCAAACAAATGAATTTGGAAAATGCTCCCAAGAATGTAATCGCAGATTTGAAAAAATTGTAAGTGTAATGGGGAGTACTTTGAAGGTGATAAGTTTGTTTGACAAAAATTTTAGGTGCATAGGTTTGGGGAAAAAATGCATAGCTTTGAAAAAAACTCCTTTTTTGTGAGGAGGAATACACACACATATACATATATATGCTTTATGTAGAGAAAAATTTGCATCAAGAAATCAACTCAGTCTATTCCAACATTCATGGGACAGATGTTTGTTGGAGACAAGTCCAACTGCCAGTCAATGAAGCAGGAAGGTGAACTAGGAAGCTTAGAGATTGTAGGTTAAATCATGTAAATCTAAGTTAGGCAGGAATAA
Source organism: Nesogale talazaci (assembly GCA_004026705.1). NCBI lineage: Eukaryota > Metazoa > Chordata > Mammalia > Afrosoricida > Tenrecidae > Nesogale > Nesogale talazaci. Next base: position 15,149 of record PVJH01006019.1, read on the forward strand.
GGTGGGATACTGATAGCTCCCAAGGTCTACAGACCACAGGGCCCACGGGTTCCAGAATCTGGATCAAATAAAATAAAATCAATTCTCTTCAGTGTCTTTTCATAAAGGCCCACCACCTCAAGAGAAATGTATTAGGCTGTGTCATTATTGAGAAGCCTGCCTCTTCCCAAACCTGTCTACAGGTGGAGTAAGTTGATAAAAGGTCTAAGCATCACAGTACACCTGATCCAAGCATGGCGTTTTCAATGGCATCTTATAGGTGGACAGTAAATGAAGATTAGAGAAACTGATGTACTTAAATTATGATGATGATAAAATATAGTGTATATACCATGCACTTCCAAGAGAATGACAAATCTATATTGGAAGAAACACAGCTAGAATGCTTCTTTTAATATAGAGTAGGGGGATTTTATATCATATACTTTAAAAATAATAAGTGAAGAGACCAGCTTTTAGAGAAGGACATCACACTTCATAAAAGGAGAATAGTGAAGAAGAGAAAAGCTATCCAAGAGATGAATTGACACACTTGTTGCAACAATGTACTGAATCACAGCAACTGTGAGGATGACCCAGGATTGGGCAGTGTTTTATTCTGTTGTATGCAGGGTCACCATGACTCAGAACGGAGGCACCTAACAAAATCTATGCCATGTACTGATTTTAAAATAATAAAAGACTATTGAATTTAGCAGAGGAGCTGAGTTTTTTTGTTTTGCTCCCTTCCACCCTATTTCATGTCCTTATAAGTACTTCTTGCCGTTTATCTAACAAAGAACTCGTAGCTGGAAGTCAAGTGTAAAAGAGAGAAGTGTGACCAACCACAGCACTTGGTATTCTTTACAAAAGAAAATAGAATGCAGTGGGCTCTTTGATATGTTCTAGACAGTCACATTTTCATAAGGTTTTTTTTTTCTTATCGTGGCCATCATGTCAGTTTTGAGTTATGGTGACACCGTATAAATTTGGAATAGACAAGCTCCTGTACCATTTCATGATCATTGATAAGCCCAAGTTTATTGTTGAGGACACTCTTATTTTGCCTATCTTTCAACTTAGAGAAGCTCATATTTCAGAATAATTATGAGATGGAATCTATAAAATTTCATTGACTAATTCTCAGAAGGAGATCACTAGGCTTTTCATTCTAGTCTGTCATTGTATGGAAGCTTTGCTAAAATCTTTCTACCTAGACTGATCCTATTAACGTGTAAAAGAGTTATGCCATAACTTCAGCATCACTGCAACATGCAAGTTACCACAATACAACAATCCATCTGATGGGTACTCATCATAAGACTAGAACAAGAGAGAGAGATCATGACAGCTATGTTAGTACAGGTAAATCAAAAAAACAAATCCAGAGAGACTTATAAGTGTATAAGAAATAAATTTTATCAAAGAGTAGTATTATATTAAGAAAACATCTCAACCTAGTGCAGATAAAGTCCATTAGTCTGATATTAGCCTATTTGGACAATACCAGTCTATAAATTCCTCTTCTTAATCATGCAGCACATGGAAATGAAGATCACAGGCCAATGAGTAGAAGCCCTTATAGATCCAGTGGTGGTGGAAGCATCCCATCTCTGGCTTGGGTCTCTAAGTGACCCCTCCAGCTCCAGGGCCCTGGTTCCAACCAGCATAGCTTCTTGTGTCTTTTAAACAGAGAAAAAAAAGCAGAGAGTATGGGTCTAACCTCCATTAAGTTATTTATCTCCCTAGCGTGTTCAAATGAGGTCATTTGACCTGTGATCTGATTAACAGGTGAAACTTTACCCCTTCACTCTTAATAGCCTGAAGTTGACACCAGATTATGTAACTACAACAATGTTGGAAAACATATGATGATGTATTGGTATCTCTTTGTGCTGTGAAATATCTATCATTGGTTTCTTACATCTTATACCTACACTTTAAATTGCAACTTAATTTTTAGAGTGGAAAAGAATGAAATGAAATATCATTGATTTCAATATTCATTTAGGCCACTGAAGGTAAAACACATTAATTATATGAGTGGCAACTTGAAGAATGATCATGGAAGTCATCAAACTATCTGTGAGGTCTCTGACCAGAACTTCTTAATGTCAAACATTTACAGATAAATTTAATTAGCTGTTCAAAATATATCAGAAATAGTTAGCCTCCAGTTAGTGAAGATCCAAAGATAAATATTCCTTCAAAACACTATTTTCAGGCCACTAAAACATTTATAATTGCTGTCAGAAGAACTCTCTTTAGGGTAGGAAATTAGTAGGAAATGGTTTTAGGCATAATATACATTTTTACCTGAAAATTTAGAGTATGTAATCATTAGAAAACTTCTTTTCTTTTTATTATTCAATGAGTTGCTTATATTTTAGCGTAGACTTTCATCAGTTCTGTGTGCATAATTTCACACTGGTTTGATTTTCTCTGGGAACTTTTAATTTTTTTTGGTCCAAACTGCCCACATAGGTGTGAAATTATATATCACTTTATAAAAGATTGATGATGCATGCCTAAACCATTTTTGCCTGTTTAGAACAAGTTTCTCTTAGCCTTACACTTTGATTAGTTCACAAAGGTTATTTGTAAGATTATGCAAACTCACTTCTTTATATTTTTTAACTGGAAAATTTCTGGGTACCTAAAATGAAAACTAAAAAATATGATTTTCTAAGTCTATTGGGTTATACAGCAAGCTGCATTGTACAAATATTCTAATTGCCTGCTCCACCGTTCCTATTAGAAGGTATTCTATAATTCTATCATGCAACTATTTACCTTTTGTCCTACATTTCTTGCCTTAATTTCCATATGGTATATATATGTATTGGCACTTGTATTTAATGAATCTTAAGAACACATATAGTGTTAACAGCTCCTCAGTGTCAGCCATAGGACACCCTTTCAGAGATTCTACTCTACGTGTATGTATAGAGAATGAACATTTTAAGTAATTTATTTGCTAATTTAAAGATTATTCTTTTGTTACTAGCCATCAGTTGGTTCTCTGATTAATAGAATATATATACATATTTTTTTCACCAAAAGTTTCTTGGTCAGCAACAATTGTCACTATGCTTGAGAATATAGTTTCAGCAACTATGTCAAACATCCCTGCGATGGTTTTTCATTCTTTTTTAGCCTTCTAATTTTTCAAGCATCATGCCCTTCCTGATAACCTACCCAAAGTTTTTGAGCCAAGTCTCACTATCCTCATTTCTAAAAATCGTTCTTGTTATTTATTTTCTAAGACAATTTGTTCATTTTTCTAGTTGTCCATTACATATTCTGCTTTATTTGATAATGCCATGATCCAATAGCAAAGCAGTTACCTTGTGGACTAAGATGTGCCTGACCCCAGCTATGACCCCAGTCGTAGTTATATAATCTATTGTCAATTTGACAGGATTGAAAGTGGAATTTAGCCTGTGAATCAGGTCACAGCCTGATGACCTCATCGGAGATTCTAAGGAGATAAAAAGCTCACTGGATGCGGGATGCAGGTTCAGTCCCTATAAGACATTACTGATGAGGAGCCAGATGGAGTTAGGCTGGTGCTGTGAGAGTCCTGGGAGCTGGAGGACCCACATGGAGACTTGTACCAGTAGTGAGAATCTTCCACCACCGCTGAATCCATAAGAATTTCCATCCACTGGCTTGTAATGTTCCTGCATTCAGCATCTTGGAATATTCTTCTTAAATCTGAAAAGGGTATTTATAGATTGATATGAGGCCAACATCAGAAGGACCAATATCAGAATTGTGAACTTGATCTGACTGGATTGAGATATTTTCTCAATATTTAATTCTCTTGTATATAAAACTTTCTTATACACAAATGAGTTGCCTTGGATTTTTCTCTAGTCTCTATGGACAAACAAATCACTTCTTATGTATGTTAAAGCCAGACAATGAGTAAAGATGAATGAAGAATTGATGCACTTGAATGCATCATGCATTGAATGCCTTCTGGTGATGATAAAGAATATTGAAAGTACCAAGGAGGGCCAAAAGGATCAAAAACCCTGTCTTGAAGGAAGTACAGGCAGAATGCCCTGTAGAAGCAAGAATGAGTGTTATCTTGTAATTTTGAGATTTATTGGCACGGTCTTTGTGTGTCCTAGCTCACCATTCTAGTAATGCCTAGTAATAGGAGACTGGGATGGGAAATTTTATATCTTATTTACCCTTAAAATCATGCTCTATCTATCTATCTATCATCTATCTATTTACCTACTTAACTATTTACCTTTTCTTGATAAGCTCTATTTCTAGAATGTCTAAACCATTCTAATTATTAGTATCACCTCTAAGGTTTCAAAGCATAGATTCTTTTTTGAGGTCTTTTCCTGAAACTTCAGGTTCACTGACTCTGGAATAATCTTTGAAATTCAAAGTGCACCTGAACTAAGTCATGATATTTTCTATAGTCTCATGCATATGAAACTGGAACAAGGAATAAGGAACAACAGATGAGTTAGGCTGGATTCTTTAGCAAATCAAAATAAGTGACATTTATAAGTTGTAAAAGTGGACATATCCTGTCCAAGTCCCTACAGAAAGAGATGAACTCAAGCACAACAGGTTAGGCTTGGGACTGGAGTGGTGAATGGATTTAATGACTCCTGGGATAGGCAGGCAATATGATAGACCATAAACTCAAACCCAAAGAACTAGAGGTTGATCAGTCAGAATTCAGGATCCAAAGCCAAAACATATCAAGCAAGCTTTTTATAGTGACATTCTATAGGAAGAAGTTCACACTCATGAGGAAACTTCCTTTAAATTACATCATGGAGTGAGGGACTTGCATTCTACTTTAATCTTATAATTGCTTGCTTACACTATGCTAGGTCATATCATGGGGAATTGCAAGGCCTTAATTGCCAAACTACTGATAATGCAGACCTGTTCAAGTGGACTCTAAACCTAGCTCTCTCACCAAAGAAGAAATAATGCATTTGCATTTTGGTGTTGGCAAGGGATATTGCACATATCATGAATATCAGTTTTGGAAGACATGCAGCCAGAATGTTCCTCAGAAGCAAGGATGTGCAGAGACCAGTCTTTGGAGAAGAACACCACTGTTGTTAAACTAGAAAGTCGGTAAAAATAGAAAAACCCTTTACTTTAGTGGCTCTCAACCTGTGGGTCATGACCCTTTTAGGGGTTGAATGACCCTTTTACAGGGGTCACCTGATTCACAAAAGTAACAAAATTACAGTTATTAAGTAGCAACAAAAATAGCTTCATGGTAGGGGTGTCACCATAATATAAGGAACTATATCAAAGAGCGATGGCATTAGGAAGATTGAATATCACTGCTTTACATGATGAATTAAGACAGTCGATGAAGTCATGTGTTCAAACATAACAGCAGTTACCATGATAGTGCAAGACTGTGCAATATTCTGTTCTGTTTCTTTTGGGGGGGGGGGGCATCACTGCCCTCTAGTACTCTGTTCTGTTTCTATTTCAGAGCTAACCTCATTCTATTCTCTCCATTTCTGCTTCCACCAGCATTATCCTTTTTAAGGTACATCATTACATTTTGTGTCACATGTAGCTCATCCTGATTGAATGAGCTAGGCTCATTGAGTAGTTTTTAATGGTTACATTTTTATAGGAGTTTTTTTTTATGGTTATATACTTTCAAAGCTGATGTTCATGATATGTGAAATATTCTTTGCCAACACCAAAATTCAAATGCATCATTTCTTCTCTGGTGAGATAGCTAGGTTTAGATTTTGCTTGATAGGGTCTGAATTCTCAGTGGTTTGGCAGTTGATGTCTTGCAACGTCCCCCCTCTCCCATATAACCATGGTCACTGGGAGCGGAAAATCACCCTAAGACAGTTCACAAAAAGCACCACTCTTTGTGAAGTCTGAGAAAACATAGATGAACAAAATAATGTCTGTCATATCTAGAAATTCTAAGGATAGTATAAAATATTTTTTTTCAATAAATATTGATTGCTATGTCATCAACATGACTCCTTGGACACTCAGAGAAGGGAATCATCATTTATGATCCTAGTTTTCCAAAAATACTTCCTAGGAAAGGCAACACCAGAGATAGGCCACATTCTTAAGGTTCAAAATTAGTAATAATAATTTCTAATTTTATAACTTTAGAAAGACCACATGTAGGAACCTAGTACCCCAAACTCTTACACATGAATCAGGTACTGCATCACTTTTAAGGATTCCCAAAAACATAGCTTCAAAATCAGTTCTGAATAAGAGCTTTCCATTTTGAGAGGACTTTTTGAAATCAGGATTGTTATGGTATACTTTAACATAATTTCTAGTTACTTTAGAAAGTTTGCAGATTTTCTGGCCAGGGATTATGTGGCAATCAGTAATTATGAGGTTTGATAGTACCTTCAAAGCTATGTATATTGACATAATTGAATAGGTCTGAAAGAAGTCAATTGCATGCCATTGCTGAAAGTTATAATTTCAGGAAAAGGAAAGAATCAATACTGCTGGTTTCAGTTGCTTGATAGCCTACACTTTCAGAATATTATTTTTAGAGCACTTAACTTATTATTCTAAAAATATATCCATTAAAAACTACTCAATCAGCCTAGCATCCCAATCAGGATGAGCTAGATATGACACAAAATGTAATAATGTACCTTGAAAATGGTAATGCAGTTGGAAGTAGAAATGGAGGGGGAGATACAATGAGGCTAGCTCTGAAATAGAAATATCTTCAAGATAGACACCATTAGGAATGAATCCATAGAGTGGGGAAAGGGGATACTGTATGAAAAGCAATAATGTATTCATTGACATTTAAATTTTATATTTGTATAGTCTAGTCAAAGACCAATCTGAATGAACAATAGATTACTGACTCAGAACATTTTTGGCTAGCTTATTGGATAGGAAGAATTCCAATTGGTGCAATCATTCAAGTGTTCATCTGCTCCTCGATAGGAGGCCAGTTGAAGCCCACAAATACTCAGAAGGGAAAAGGTGTGGCAGTATGGTCCATAAAGATTAAAGTCCACTGGCATTTATTCAGTTCTAGCTCATAGATAGAGTTTGGGAGACTAGAAATCTTTATGCAAACAGATAGTCTCATTTTCCTCCTGCTGATTACCTGGTACATTCAATTTGCTGACCTTTGGGTTAGCAGTCCAATGCCAAATCCCCAGTCTTTGGAGACTCTGTGGAGCAATTTTCTCTGTACTCTAAGGTTTGCTCTTTGAGTCTTAATAATGAACTTGGCCTAGTTGTCAGGGTTAGTTAGGAGAAATAAACTAGAGTACCATAAGAACACTGAACATGGCCATAGCTTATCAAAGAAGAACCTTTATTGCTAAATGTGTATTTTTCAAAATGACAAATGAACAGTGAGATAATGTAGGCAGTCTAGGGATAGGTGACCCAAACCAAAAAAACCCCAAAAATACTCACCTTTACCAAATCAATTTCAATGAATACCCACCTGTATGAATTGATTCCAACTCATAGAAGTCCTATATTAAGTCTCCAAGACTATAAATCTTTACATCTTTCTCCCACAGGGATGGCTGGTGGTTTGAGAAGCCCACCTTGTGGTTAGTAGCCCAATGCCTAACTCCCAGTACCAGCAGAGCTTCGTGAGATTACAACAGCCTTCAATGCATCTTAGAAGGCTCATATTGTTTTCTGTAGCTAACTAGAGAGTGAAAGGATTTTTTTGACCAGAGAATTGTGATGATCACAGTTTGACTTTTATAGTATTCATTTTTAAGTAAGATAATCATTATCATGATCATCATCATCATCATCATCATCATCATGTCTCTTTTTTATATTTTACTCCCGCAACTGTTTCAAGGTCACTTAAAAACCATAATGGTCAAATGTTTAAGACCCTTAACTATAATTTGAGAAGTGTAGTGCTTTGGGAACAGTGAAGAATTAAAGTATTTGAATAGGATCTTTAATACCCAATCCCACAGAGATCCACTGAGAAAGGATGCCTTCAGACCATCAAAAGTATCCGGCAAGCAGGTTTGCACTTCTTTATCATCCACCTGCCTAATATACATTGATGTTTTATACCATATTAGATTAGCAGGTATTTTTATGATAGGAATTCAATGCACTCAAGACACAGAACAACAGACCTATAATGAAATGAAAAGAGCCAGTTAAACATCAAACACTTTGAGTCTGAAAAAGATAATGGTAATTATTACTCAGTAATGATGCTTTCATGAGTCTTTCAGGATTTATAATTAGCACACTGTGTGTGTTTTCTCCCAAACAGGCCATTTTTGTTCCTATGAAATACAACTTTGCAAGAACAAGCTTTACAGGAGCAATAACAGGAAATGAAATGTACACATGGTGGAGCAGTCATGAGACTTCTTCTATAAGTCCATCCCCAGACACACCTTCTGAATCTGCTGATGAGAGGGTTGGACTTATGCAGCCAAAGCACCTGGCATGCTGTGAGAGAATCTGAGAAGTTACATCTGTCTGCACAACTACTTAAAAAATCAATGTTAGCTTAACTTTTAAAGGAAAGCTTGAGTAGAAAAATTTAAATAGAAAACTATTAGCATTTTGCTTTCAACTTAAATCTAATGGAAAATGCCACTACCTAATGGAAGCATTCTGAGGACATCTTTGCAGCACCATGGTAAAGAGATCACAAGCATCTAAGTCTTTTCTATAATAAAGACATTATGTTTCTTTTGTTGTTGTCATCCTTCTTAATCAGGATTGGTCTGCTGCAGGATTGTGAAACATGGTCAGCAAGAGCTGTTGTCACACGAGCAAATGACTTCAGTCCCTTGGAGTGGGTGGAAGGGATAAAAGATGAATGGTAAGGAGAAGACTGGAATTTGAGCCAATGCTCAGAGGGTAAGGGAACTGGTTGCTCCAATTCTCAGTAGTAAGCAAATCAGGGAGCCAGTTCCACACTGAAGGCCTAGAGACGAGCAAAACCTAGATAACTGTAGCTTGTTAAAACTGCTTTGCCTTTCATAGAAATAAGAAACGGGGAAAATAAGACAGGGGGGGAAATTGGCCAAGTAAATACAATGGACTTTGATGTAGTGCAAAGCCACTACTTTTCATACATGGGTGCTCTTGTCTCTCTTTTTAACTGATTTAAGTGGATGGAATGCACATGAAAACACATAGGCTTTGACCTTGGAAGTTTCCAATATGGATGGGTGGTTCTGGGTACATCAACTTTAATTTGTTAGGGAGTAAAAAAATAAGCCTCTCTTATGAAGAACTTATAGAGTCACCCTAAGTCACAATTGATTCTATGAGAGTGAGATTTTCTTTAACAAAGACAGAAAGAAAGAAATTGATTAGATATAAGTTGTGCGTTGAATTATTACTGTTGTTAAATACCCTCTAGTTGGTTCCCAGCCATAGTAATCCTTTATTCCACAGTCATAGCAATCTTATGTACATCAAGACAAAACACTCCCTGTGTCATCCTCACACTTCATATGTTTGAGTCCATTGTAGGAACTATGTCAGCCCATCTCATGGATGACCCCCAATTTTTATTGACCTTGTAATTTACCAAGCATGCTGTTCTTTTCCATTGACTGGTCCTTCCTGACAACATGCCCAAAGTATGTTTGAGCAACTCCCATCATTTTCACTTCTAATAAACATTCCAATTGTACTTTGTCTGAGACAAATGAGCTTGTACATTTGACAGTCCATTATGTATCCAAATAGGTCATGTTCCAATTCTACTTCCTGAAACCTGCAAATGTGACTTTTTAAGGGAAGAATGTCTTGGCGGACATAATTAACTGAATGAAAATATGGTTATTCTGGAGTAAGCTGGTATCTTCATCCAATTTGATGAGTGTTCTTTTAAAAGACGATCCCATCCCCAGAGGGCAGTGATGCCACAAAACAAAACCAAAAAAAAGAAGATAAGAGAATAGCAGAAGGGAAGAAGATCATCTGGCAACTGACCACCAACAGAAGCACACATTACAATTAGGTTGTCCCAAGTTAGGAAGCACCTGCGGCTGTCAGAAGCTCGAACAGGCAAGAAAAGTCATCCTCTATGAGATCAAAGTAAAGTTCCGTTTCTTTAGTTCACTTTACCATTATCGGTATCTGTTGCCATGATATAGAGTCTGTCTGATGGCCTTCCCATAAATACTACACTAGAACTGCTACATAGATTTTCAAGAGCTGATGTTTCAGATTTAGACTACCAGGTTTTTTTTTCCTAGGCGCTTCTCAGTAGATGCAGATTACCAACTTTTCAGTTATAGATGAGCACTTTAGCTCTTTGTTGCATGTAGGGACTCTTTACACACCCACCTCCTTGTAGTAATATTTTACATTAGCCCTAGAAAACAAATATCCCAGACCAAGTCTCTTACTATCAAGTCGATACTGACACACAGTAGCCCTGTAGGACAATGAAATGCTCCCATGTGTTATAATCTAGATAATCTATACATTAGCAAACAGCTGCTTCTTTCACTTCAGGATCATGAGATAACAAATCTTTTCAGATGGTAACAAAATGTTGTTAGTTAATTGATTAATTTTTGTGCTGGGGATGTAGCTCCATGTGTGTCAACAGTTGATTGAGAAGTTTATGGAAATAAAGAAATGTAACCTTTTTAAGCTTGTAATTCAGAAACACACAGGAACACATTCTTCTCTTACAGCTGTAGCAGAAGAGTTAACTCTGAAATTAGCACCTCACCAAATAGAAAGACCAAAAAGAGAAAATGAGAACTGTGGCACTCATGTGCTTATGTTAATTTCGTGATTGAGATGTAGGGGTGGAGTCTAGTGTGTTAATCTGGAGAAAGCCCTTGAGTCGCCAATGAGGCCTCTGTGTGGGTATGGCTTTCTCCCGAGACTTCTGGGAAATCTCACGATATTTCCCTCGTGAAGATGAAAAGCTATCTTCTCCAGTTGTTGGGAGTTAGTCTCAGAGATGATGAATCACGGACAAGAAAATATGGCAGTATCTGAGGAGCCAGAGGAGAAGTCACACGGCTTTGCCCTGATGGAACCAGACCTCTGAAGCTGGAGAGACCAAATGGAGACTCCTGCCAGCGATGAGTTACTTCTGCCACCACTGGATGCTGTTGATAACCTCTGAGCCCTGGAAGCGAGGAGCCATGGGGAGATCCATGCCAACACTGGGATTCTGCACCCACTGACCTGTGATTTCATGAGTCAGAAGGAGACATTATAGACTGGTATTGGGCATATGGGTTAATATCAGACTTATGACTTTGAACTGGACTGAGTTGGGATGCTTTCTCAGTGTTCCATTCATTTTGCATATAAGCCATCCCCTTATATCCTTATGTGTGTCCTTGAATTTGTTCCTCTAGTCTACCTGGAATAACACAAGAACCTTGACATGCGTCAGGGAAGGGGTGCCAGACTTAGAAGAGCCACAATATCTTGTGTTAGAAACGCAATCAATTTGCTGAAAAGGATGCTTTCAGCTCACTAGCACCACATCATTTTAAGAGTTGGTTTGAGTTCAACAATCTATTATTGATGAAAACATTAGGCATACATTGTCTTTGACTGGCAGCGTTGTTCTGTACTTTTATTTCAGTATAAAATATAAATTTGTTTTACCCTTTGACAGAAAACAGTCTTGGTAAAGAGCACAGACCAGAGGCAATTTCATTAGATTAAAATCCTTCTGCCACTCAGGTACTGATACCTCCGACTAGAATGTAGCTCTTGGGTTGCAGCTTCCTGTCAGTTCCATTGAAGGAATTTGGTGTCTTCTTCATTGTTATAGGAGTGCCTGTCCTGAGCAGCAAAGGCTGCGTTGCTAGCAGAGAAGATGACTATTTGACTTCCCCTATGGGCACATCAAAAGAAAGGTTCGGCTGTGTACTTTGGAAAACCCTGTCACTGAAGACGCTGTGCAGGGCAGTTCTCCAACACACAGTGGAGTCACCCACCAGAAGTTGGAATCAGCTAGATATTAACTACTTTTCCTGGTTATGTGGACTAAACGTGTTGATTGGTGCAAAAAAATTTGAGCAGTGCTTGCTTGGAACACCATTAGTGCCCAGAAAACTTCAATATTTATTATGAGGATTAATCCGTATGATAGATATGTGAGATGATGTATAAATCAGGTTATAAAGTACTTGCTTTATGCCCTTGGACAAAATAATGACCCAGGATTCTATTTTCATTATCTCTAAAACGTGGTTTAGGAATGTGCTATCAAGTAGAGGAGTCACTGAACATATGTTACTCCTACCCACATGAAATGTGGGTACTCCTAAAGAAGACGCGATGTGCTCGTCAAATGCACATATGACTTTTAGATGTTGTTCCCAAATAAGATGTAAAAGGTGTCGTGAATAATGTTAGTCCAGTTGTATGCTGAAATGATACATTGAGTCATTTCTGATAGGAAATGATGTGGCAACTATATAATAAAATTCAATATACTGTATGTGTCGTAATTTAATGAAATTATAGTAATTTAGTACAGATATAAATACTATATCAAAATGAATTTAACTAGTTCCCTTTTACCTATTGTGCTAGACAAACAACAAACACAATCTGTTGTCATGAACTCCACAGCAGCCCTCTGCAACAAATCAGAGCTCCCCGATCAGGTGCCCCAGGGTGGAGTCTTCCAGAAGCAGATCTTTCTTCCTTAGAGCAGCTGGTCAAAGCAAACCACCCAGTTTTGATTTGCAATTGAGCACTTGACCACTGAACAACTAGTATGCCTTAGTATTCAGAGAACTCCCATAAAATTTTAATTGTGCCTTTTGTTATGCTTCCACTGAATAGCACTGGCTTATACACTCTCTATGTCTTTTTATCCCAATATACTAGAAGTCTAGGATTCCACTCTCAAATTATGAGGTATTAGACAGGAAATCAGGAGATTTTGAAATTACCAGCTAATTTCTAGAATGAGAACATTTGACAAACTCAATTTCAATTCCCATAAGCTGACTTCTAAAAGTGAGGCACATTAAACATTGTTTTTCATAATTTTGGTCAGCCATACTTCCTTTGGTGGAAAAGAAATTTTAATGCTTTCAAATGAGCTTCTATTTGATTAAAACATTTATTGTTTATGTGACCACAAATTTCATTATAAAAAAATTAAATTATTTGATTCCACTTAGCAAACACAATACTTTGAATACGTGGCCCTTCATGCCCACTGGCTGAATCAAGAGACTTGACAATGCAGGCCTTTGTGCATGCTGCATTATGCTACAATTTACTGATTCATTCTTTATAAGAATTCTGCTAATATCAAAGCTGAAATCCAAAGGACTTTTACAGTTAAGTGAAAATGGAACCCACAACTTTGGCTTGCTCAGTAGTTGATTCGAAGTATATTTCTTTTCTCAGTGAGATAAGAAGGTAGAATACTACAACTCCTGGTTGAAACTCGTTAGAGAAATCATTAAGCTCTTGTTGTTAGGTGCCATAAGTCAGTTTTGATGCAAAGCAAGCAGAACAAAATACTGCCTTCTCTTGTGCCAGCCTTGCATTTGCTGTTCTGTTTAAGCCCATGGGAGCCACCGTGCCAATCCATCTTGTGAGGGGTCTTCTTTTGCACTGCCCCGCCACTTTCCCAAACAGCCCAAGGGAATCTCCCATTTCTTCTCACTTCTAAAATAGAAGCACATTAAAATTATTTTTCATAATTTTGATCAGCTTATTAATGATGGCCACTAGCGGATATCCATAGGAGGAAGTCAATCTTAGCTCAGACTACTTTGAAATGTCATTTAATCCTTCACAAACTGTCAAATTCCACTCCAGTCCCCAACACCAAGTGGTAGCATCCATTCATTTATTCATTCAACAATTTTTGATGGAGATATGACAAGATGGCAGGGACCAAGAATACCTGATGCCCTTTTCCACCCAACTTAGACATCTAAGCCATTAGTCAGTCTTGTTCATTCTAAACTTTAATTTCTTCCAAAACTCACCCCAAATTAATTCTCATCTGTTTGTTCTAAGTTTTACCACTTCAGTCCCAATCAACAACATTATACATTGGAAATTTTAATTTATACACTGTCTCCATTATTCATTTTTTACAGTCTCCATAAAGAAGCAGAAGTAAGATTATTTAATGGTAAAGTTGCATTTGGGGGCTGAACTCTGGTGGCGTAGTAGTTGAATGTGGGACTGCGGCCCACGAGGTTGGCAGTTCAAATCCAGCAGTGGCTCTACAGGGGCAAGGCTGGGTAGCACCCACAACCACCAGAGGGCAGTGATGCCCCCCAAAAAAGTTGCATTTTGCTCTATGAATGACCACACCAATGAATCTTAATTTGTCTTTGAATTAAATCTCACCTCCTAATCTATAGCTTTCCCTAATCTATTGATTTCCCCAATCTATAGCTTTTTTCTGTCTCATCATATAGCATTCCTCCTGTTATTCAAGATTTAGCCTCAGAGGCCTTTTATCTACTCCATGTCTATTTGCTCAGTCTTTATCACAAAATGATGGTTACAAAACATATCTCTAAAAAGTCTATTGGGCTGAACCCTGGTCGCTTAGTGGTTGTGCATGGGACTGCAGCCCTCTGGTCTGGCAGTTCAAATCCAGCAGCAGCTCTCCAGGAGCAAGTCTGGGCCATTGACGAGGGTAGTGATGCCAAAAAAAAAAGTATATCAATGGGAATGAGGAGCAGGGCAGAGTGGACACCAAAGCCCACTAGTAGTCAATTGAATATCCTTTGGCAGAAGGGCTAGAAGGAAGAGAAGAACCAGTCAGGGGCAGTATAGCACTGGCAAAACACTACATCTTCCTCTTGTTCTTTAAGGCCCCCTCCCCACTCCTACCATGACCCCAATTCTATCTTACAAATCTGGCTAGACCAGAACATGTATATTGGTACAGATAAGAGCTCACAGCACAGGGAATCCAGAATATAAAGAAGGGTAAGAGTAGGTGAGATGAGATAGCTGTTGGTGTAAGACATGAAAATAAAAGAGTAATTTATAGATCATCAAGGGAACAAGAGGGAGGGAGGATATGGAGGAGGAGGAAAATGAGCTGATGCCTGGGGCTCTAGTAGAAAGAAAATGTTTTGAAAAAGACGATGACAACATATGTACAGATGCGTTTGACACAATTTGATATATGTGTGGATTGAGATAAGAGCTGTCAGAGTCAATGATAATAACAATAATACATATCCTTAGTTCCTGCCCATCATGATTCCAACTAAAACCAGAAAATGAGAATTTTTGTTTGAAGCTCTAAATCTGAGCTTTAGATGGGCCTGGCACATAGTATTGTTCACTAAACAGCATTGAACAAGTATCAAACTTTGGTCCGCTTTTGGCAGCATGGATATCTCTAACACAGGTCTCTCTGCTGAAAGCAGCGCCTCGGTGGTGCAAACAGTTAAAACTTTACCACCGCCTCCTGGTGGATGTTTCAAATGCACCCAGAGGTTCCGAGGAAGATAAGCTGGGAAATCTGTTTTTGGAAACTCAGTTTTGAAACCCGGATGAATGAACATGACTCTACACACATGGGGCTGCCATGGTCAGGACTGATGCGGTAGCATTTCGCTGCAACAGAACCAGAAAGGTAATATCTTCCATTTACACATTGTCTTAGTCTCAAAGGCATCTTAAATGCTAACCCACATGGTCACAACAACACTCTGAAAGAAATAAGTGAGTTCTTTATTTGTTTTGTCCC
Source organism: Nesogale talazaci (assembly GCA_004026705.1). Lineage (NCBI taxonomy): Eukaryota > Metazoa > Chordata > Mammalia > Afrosoricida > Tenrecidae > Nesogale > Nesogale talazaci. The sequence continues at coordinate 30,837 of PVJH01006019.1, forward strand.
TTTTTTAGAATGTGAATAGTTCCAGCTATTTTTTCAAGTTGGCCATACACATATATGTGTGTTGATACAGATATGCAGGTATGCTTACTCCTAATTCTGTGATTAAGAATCTTCACTGTGCTTGCAGGCCGCTACCCTACTTTTAAAGGAAGGACACACAAGATAACTTTGTGGTTGCAAGTTGAAAGAGACACAAAATATTAGATTTCTTAATCTCTCTGTTATGCAGACCTTTGAAGCTATTCCGATCTACAAGACGCCCCTCTCGGGATCAGCTGCACCATCTGGCTCTGTAATGTGTGCCGGCCAGTTAGAAAGTATTTCAAGATAAGATCTTCTAATTTTAGAATCTTGTTCTAAAATAGCAATTTGTGAAGACATCCTGCTGGCAGATCCGGTGGAATTCAATTTAAATAAGCAGTTTGACTAAGACCACGAAGCCAACTTAAAATGTAGTTTCCAAATCTTCTTGCTTTACTTGATGCATCACATTGTCTGGATGTTGGTAATACTGTACCATGTCACATATAGACAATTTCAGATCTCTTTTGAAGGTGATTTTCTTCTGTACAAGTCTATTTGCACAAATATATTCAGATGGTCCTATAGCCCCATGGTAAACATGAAACGATTTTCTGGTGGCCAAGTTCCACTGGCACGCTGTTTGTATATTTTACCTTACAGCATTCAGGGTCTTCTCTGCCTTTAATTAGGTAAAAACGTAGCTCATGACTTAATAAGTACACTAAGAGAAAAGCTCATCTGACATATGGAAATAAAAACCTCATTATTTCCTTAGAGTTTCCTGGGTTGCAGCTGTATAATTTGCTCAGTGAGGGAGCATGAGAGTGAAATTCTTAAAAGATCATTTGTTTAATTATCCCCCAGATTAACCAAGTCTGGTTTCTGCAACCATTATCATCCTAGACAACTGTTTTCCATCCCAGAGTAAGTTGATGATTGGCATTCTCACATGATAGGGGCTTTGGAAGAAGAAAATAGCTAACACTGTTTAAAAAAACACACACACACTGAAACTTCCATCTACTTTGCTGGAGCAACAAATTTCAATTTCAAGCTCCTTTCATTGGTGAGAAACACAATCATATAAAGACTGAAGGCAAGTGTGTTAACTGACTGGTACCATTGCATAACCCGATAATTTCCGCATTGGTTAATAACACATAATGACAGTGGTAATCAGAGCCATAAATGGATACTTAGCTACATCAGGAAATACAATCAAGTTTAATTTAATTCTGTAGGGAATGAATGCCCAAAGAAGCCATTCCCCTGGAGAACTGAGAGGGGGGGGGGGTCAGTAAATTCTGTACTTGCTTACTGCTATTTTTTATCTAGTGCAGTTTTTATAAATATTTTTATATTTAATCACAACAAATGGAATAGGCAATGCATTTATTTCATATATTTCTTTTGCAACTCATACAGCTCAGTGCTCTCCCAATGACTTCTAAAATAAACATTAAGTGGAAACAGCTAGAAGCACAGAAAGACTGAATAAGACATCTTTGATTCGTCCATATCTACTGAATGTGCACAAGTCTCAAGATGCAGATGTGGCAGCAGAGCCAGGAACTACGGCCTAGTTGAAAATCAGGAAAGCTGTGCGTGTGGATTGCATCCTCCCACCACGCTTAGTCAGTCTGTAGACTGAGCAATCAATCCGACCGGACTACATATGAAGAAGAATTTGGCTTCACATTTGGAGGAAGGCTTAATATCAGCCTGCCAAAGCAGACGACGCAGCTTCACTTGCAGAAAGTGAGGAGGAGATTGCAGCCTTTGGTGTGGATTATAACCAAATTCTTCACAAATGAACCGGTAGATAGCAACGTAGCAAATAGAGAACGTTGTCAGGCATTTTGAGTGCTTGATCCACAATCAATGTTCTTGGAAGCAGCAGCGAAGAGGTCCAAAAAACGTATCCCCTTGGGTAAATTGGCTGCACAAGACTGTTAGTGTTGAAAAGCAAGGATGCTATTTTGAAGCCTCAGTGTGCCTGACCCAAGTCAGGGTATTTTCTTCTGCTGCTTTTTTTTTAAACCCACTCTTGTCTATTTCTTTTCATGTAGTCATTTTTATAAAATCTTAGGAGACTTTCAAATTCAAGGATAAAGTCACCCCCCCACACACACACACAGCTCTGAGGCTGAATATAATTGCAGTGACTGAGCAGTGAACATGGAAAGATCACACAAATGAAATTATTCACATGAAGAGAAATCCCACTGTCACAAGGAAGTCAAATTTTCTAAAGAGGGAAATTTTGTTACATGAGATGTTGAATAAGAAACTTATGAGCAGCAGTGAAGAGCTCCAAGTCCATTGCAGTGTGCACACTTAGTCTAAGCCTTCAATGAATTCCCGCTAAAGTAATTGAACTGCTGAATTATATCATATGTAGATTATGTTTCCATAGAACATTTTTTAAAGGAATGCTTTCTTTTTTATGTGAAATACATCTCTACTTTTAGCCACTTTATTGGCATATAATTAACATACGATATAATTCAATAGTTCAATCCTATGAGAAAGAACTGTAAAATCATCACCACAATCAAAGTTATTTTCTTCTTTCTTGTACTCATTGTTATTATATTCTCATTTTCCTCCTTCCTCTCCTGACATTCATCCAAAAAACCATTAAGGTTTTCTGGATCTATAACTTTACCTACCCTAAATTACATATATGGTAAAGTTTACCCCCCTCAAAAATCCACTGATACCAAAGTAAAACACCAAAAAAAAAAACCAAGTTAAAGAAAACAGAAGATACTGCAACCAGAACAAATTTAAATAGGTCAAAGCAGGGGTCATAAGATAAAGTACAATTAATTTTTTCAGTTAATTGCATATGCCATAATCCACTTTCTACTGCATGCAGCATGATAGCTTCACATGCTTGTTCTCTAGTCAGAAGTCATTCATAGGAGGCTTCCTTTGTGTATGGACCTTACAAATGCATTCTGCGCTTCCAGTTTTCCATAATTTTGTGCAAACTGAGTGTCTAAAGAATAAGCTCAGAGACTATCCCTTCCTTCAGATTTGAATTTTATTATTTGCAGTCCTTAGAGCCGGTATGTTTCTTCCATGTGTGCTTAATTGATGCCTTAATTAGATGGCTACTTCTTTGAAGACAAGCCTTTGACATCTCAGACATAATTCTTTTGGAAAACTTGTAGTATTTCTGCCATGTTGTATGTTAGTGCCCTTATCTTCAGTGATCTCTTCAGGTGGGCGTGCATCAAGCAGAAACCATGGTATTTTCATTTATATGTCTCATGTGTACCTAAAAGTTGGACATTAAACAGGGAAGAAAAAAAAGGAACTGAATTATAGTACTGTGAAGAATCCTGTTTGTCCAGGTAGACTACAGAAACAAATGCATATGCATGCATAAGGATATAAGGGGATGGTTTATATATAAGAGGAATGGGAAATTGAGAAATCATCCCAACCAAGTCCAGTCCAAGTCCATAAGTCCAATATTAGCCCATATGTCTGTCATCAGTCTATAAAATTTTCTTCAGACTCACAAAGCACATGCCAGGACAATCACAGTCCAGTGGGTGGAGAGTCTTGTATATCCAGTGGTGGTGGAAGCATCTCAGAGCTGGCAGGTGTCTCCTTGTGGCCTTCCAAGCATCTCAACACTTACAGGAATCTCCACGTGACGTCGCTGGTTACAGAGGTCTGGTTCCATTAGGCTAGGACCCTGTGGCTTCTCCTCTGGCTCCTCTAGGACTCAGGTTCTATCAGCATACTGTCATCTTGTCTTCTCTGCTAGTCCATCTCCAAGAAAGAGAGTCGATAGTCTCTCACTTTCATGAGGGAAATATCTCTAGATTTCCCAGAATTCTCAGAGAAAGCCATGCCCACACAGAGGTCTAATTAACTATCTCCAGATTGATAGGCTAGACTCCACCCCTACACTCCCAGTGCTGAAATTGACACAGATCAGTGACCGCCACAAATCTCTAGGACTGTCAAAAGAACAAACGAATCTGCCTATGAGATAGTACAGCCAGAATCTCCCTTAGAAGCCAGAACTTGGTTGACACCTCACTTAAGTGACTTCTATTTTTGTGGCTACTTGTTTTAAGAAAAGTCTGTAAGACCCCAAACATTATTCTTCCTGGTAGCTGAGACATCTGATTTTTTCACCACACTTTACTATAGCACTTAAATCTTCAATGATACTTTAATGAGAACAAAGTAGCAAGTAGGACCAGCAATAGGTTATCTTTGCCTCATAAATTTGAAAAATTGAGGACAAACATTTGATCCTTTTAAGAAAACTAATGTCAGGGGGCTTCAATATGTTTGGACAAAATTCCATTATTTTTGAACCTCATTATTTCAAGAACCTTTGAGGTATTGCCTTCCACAAATACAAAAATACCAAACACAGAAATATACTAGACATCCACTTATAAATTATTTACAGGAAAAGATAACTACCAAGAGTTTAATCTGTTAACAATGATACCTGTTCAAGTAGGTATTTAGAGTTTGAAAAAGACTCTTAATGATGCCCTGGGCTGTATGTTGGGTCTCGAATCACACAGTCAACAGTTTGAGCCCAACAGCTGCTCAGCAAGAGATCAGACTTTTTTCTCCTTAGAAACCCAAAAAGGCAATTCTATTTTATCCTACATAGTAAGTCCAAATCTACTCAATACAAATATATCTTTAAAAGCTGTGTATACATTTGAATATGTAAAATGAGTAAAGATTCCAAATTTTTTGCATGAATTATTCAGGAGCCATCAGACAAGCCTAACAAGCCTATAAAAGCACTAGTATAGTAGGAGCAAATTAGAAAAAGTCATTCACATATTTTCTTACTTTAAATTCTACAATGTTCATCTCCTCTTTCTCTCCTCAATACAAGTAGAGAACTCGTCCATAATTAAGAAAATGCAATCCTCACTTTCCCAAGGATTGAGCATCAGAGTTCCAAGGTACCAAATTGAAATTTAAATCCACAACCTCACATCTCTAATTATGAAATTCAAAAATTCTGAATTTCTGGTTTCTTGCTTTTCATTTAAGAAAAAAAAAGTTGATATGAATTGAATTGTGGTGAGGTTGTGATAGTCCCCATATATCTCTCTTATCAAGCATGTTCATAGATTTCACTTCAGAATTTTTAATATATTTTGTTATGACATACTGCTTTGTCATTACACATCACAACGAGAAAAGTCATGTCATGTCAGTTTCCACTTAGAGAAACCTCACTCAATGTGTCAGAGTTTATCGTGGCTGTGATCTTTCAGACGTGATCTCCAATGCATTCTTCAAATTCTAATATGACTCTTGATGTATTAGAACCACCGACATTACAGATAATGCTCCTTTTTATAAGCTGTAGTATTCTGATTTCTGAGACATAAGCAGACTAGTTCAAGTAAGAAGAATTGACAAAAATGTCATGAAAACCATATTATAGTGCCTTCTTTTTTTTTTAAAAGGCAGTTCTGGGGATTAGGAAAACATAGAAGGCAATATAAAACTGATACCAGAAACACAGACACACATTGCAAGAGAGCGAAAGAGAGAGCAGAGAAAAAAATTTTGCTGCTAATTGAGCAGCAGAGTTTAATGATGTCACAGTAACATTGTATGTCACTTACATTTAAATTAACATATTGTGCTTTCAAAAGTAGTCTCCAGGATATGAAACTTAATTATATTCTCACAATTCATATACTCAGCTTGTCTATCACCCATTCATGATTTGTCATATCCATTTTTAGCTTTTAGGGGTTTCTCTAAATAGCTTTATAAACTTACATTTACTAATCAATATCCATTTGAGGACACACATTTAAGGAAGTCATTACCATTTCTATATTTGAGGAAGCAAATATGAAAAAGCTAAGTAGTAAAATACTCAAGGTCACTTCATATTAAAATAAAAATAATATTTTGTTGCATATTTGTTGCACTGTATTCTTCTGTCAACTTTTTCTAATGACAGAATGTAACAAAACATCCCTGTTAGGTAGCCTTTGATACTTGTAACATGGGATGGTTTTAGAAGTAGAGTAAAGAGACTTTAAAACTTGTAGCAGGGGCTCAAATATAAGAAATAAGACTAACAAAATTTTAAGGCAAATGAACTCAATGATATAGTTGGGCTATATAGAATGTTCTGCCTGCTCATCCTTTGAAAACACTATCTTTGTACATTTGGGGTACTTCTGGTTACATGATGATTACCAGCGCTCTTCTCTTTGGGTGTTTAAAAAACTTTATTAAAATATTGGAACTGAAAAATAATAGAATATGTGCACAATGTCTTTTCAAGCTCCTTATTATTACATGTTGGAATAAATACAGAGAGAATTATAGTCAGAGTGCTCCTTATAGTTAAGGGTGATAAGCCTTCATCTTATAAGCTTTGGACATGCTGTCCGGAGAGAGTAGTTCCTAGGAAAGGACATCATGCTTGGTATAGTAATTGGGCAGCAAGAAAGATGAAGACTTTTTTCTTTGGCTTCTTTCTCTCTCTCTCTTTTTTTTTTTTTTGAAGGTTCTTGGAAAGATGGATTGACACAGTGTCTGTATCAATGCTCTTAAACATTAAAACAAATTGTGTGGATGGGCACAGGATTAGCCTGTGTTTCATTCTGTGGGATTTTGGGGATTTTCTGAGTCAAAATCAACTCAATACAATCTAAAAACAGCAATAAGGCCATCTTTACAACTTGAACAATAGGCAATATTGTCAAAAATTTCATCTTACTTAGATCCACAGCAGTTAAGAGATCAAATAACACATCACATTTGGGTCTCTTGCAAATGCCTATTTGAAATTTTTAAATGCAAGGAGGTTACTTTGAAAACAAAAGATGAATACACTTTTAGAGTGGGCTTAACTTATTGTAATTGTTCCAAAGATTCTAGAGTCAATGTTCTAGTAAAGCAATTTAACAATAATTTTGTAAGTTTGATTAATTGAGAAAACCCAGGACTCCATAGTGAGTCAGTGAATTCAAAATTATTATGATGTGTTGTCAGTTTGTTGTGCTGTCATGACTTGTTTGTTGCTTTCATGGTGGGAGCTATTTCACTAGTCAACCTATAAAATGATTATACAATAAAGAGGAAGGGTGCTTCATTCATTGTGTGAACAGATTTCAGTAGAGTTTCCAGATTAAAAACAGACCCAACAAAAAAGGAATTTATTGCTTACTTCAGAGAATTAGCCACTGAAAACCTTATGCATAACATTGAAACATTTTCAGAAACTGAATCCCTAAGGAATAAAAATAGAACATTGACAGAGATCCTGTTGGGTTAGGAGACCCTTGAAATGTGCCTTTCAAAAAAGTCTTTCGACTTTCTCAAAGTCGACCAGTGTGACATGAGTGGAGTAAAACCTTCAGAGTGGAGAGATGGTGATCTCCATTTGCTAATCAGGCACAAATGATTTTAAGAATAAATAGCTTCAGAAACCTGCTACTAATAGAATATTGGAATATACTAAATAAGTAAGTATGGGAAAGGTGGAAGTTGTCAAAAATGCAATGGAGCTCATAAAAATTGGTCTCCTTGATGTTAGTGAATTGAAATGGATTGCTATCAACCACTTTGAATGAGAAAACCCATATGGCATAATTTGCAGGTAATTATACAATAAAGAGGTATGGTATTTCATTCCTTGTGAGAAAAGACTTCAAGACTTATCTTGAAGAACAATGCTATCTGGGATAGGATTATATCTATTTGTCTTCAATGTAATCCAATTGATACAACTATCATGCTTATTTATGCACCAACCACCAACGCTAGTAATGAAGACATTGAGGAATCATACCAACATCTTCAGTCTGAAATTGATCAAACATGCTATCAAGATGAATTGATAATTATTGGTGATTGGAAACAATGAGAAATGATTAGTGGTTGGAAACTCTGATGTTGGTGATAGAAACAAAACTATAGATTGCAAGATTGCATGACATAATTACTTTTTCACAGCAAATACCCTGATTTTCAATAACACAAAAGACAATTGACAATGCACATGGATTTCTAAAACCAGACCAAAAGTTGATTGTGGAATAGACTATCAGGTGCTTATATGTAAGTTGAGGATAAATCTAAAGAAAATGGAAGCAAGTCTAAGAAAGCCAAAATTCAACCTTTAGTCTATCCCACTTAGATACTGAGGACATTGCAAGAACAGATCTGATACATTGAGCACTAGTGACAGTAGACTAAGGATCTGTGGGAAGACATAAAGATCACCATTCAAGAACAAAGGAACACAGCATTAAAAAATCAGGTAAGAAAGAAAAGGTCCAAGTCAGAAGAGTTTCTGAAACTTGCTAGTGATCCGAAAGTAGCTAAGGTAAGTGGAAGAAAAGGTGAAACCAAAGAGCTGAACAGAAAATTTCACAGGGAAGCTCAAGCAAGCAAAATAAACCTTATAATAAAATATATAAGGGATTGGAGTTATAAGACCCAAAGTGTAGAACATGGTCATACCTTTTTGTTTTGTTTTTACTGTTTCCATTCAAACTATGATTTTTATTGAGGAATAAATTACATAGCCGAAACATTTATCTATTATAAAATTTATAGAGTTGTGTAGCTATCATTATGTTTAGTCTTAAAATAAGTGTAACAGTTTTATTGGCATGTATTTCACATGTCATACAATTCAATATTTCAATTATTTCACAAATAGTTGTACGATCATCACAGTTTTATAATATTTCTTTATTTTTGTATTCATCATTCTATATTCATCATTATTGGTGCCTATCTTTCCCTCACACTACCTGTCCCCAAGGACCCATGAATTCAATTGCTGTCTCTATAGTTTTTTCCTATCCAGGCTTTTGTGTACAGAAACTGAAAGAACTCAAGAAAAAATTCAAGCCTCTAAATATTGAAATAGTCTACGAGCAAAATATTGAAGTTTTTTACCAAAAGAAGACAGGAAGAAAACACAGTCATTATTCCAAATGGAATTTGTTGACTTTCAGTCATTTCAAAAGATAAAATATGAGCAAGAGTCAATGTGACTGGAAAAGGGAATTCAAGCTTCACTGAAAGCTTTAGCCAAGGATGAGGTTCTGGTACTTAATGAAATACCATTTGAAATATTTCATCTGCCTCGTGAAGTGCTGGAAGCACTTCCTTGTCCCTTTGGAGGAAAACTACTTGACCAACTGACTAGAAGAAATCCATACTTTTATCAATTCAAAAGAAAGGTGATACAATAAAATGCTCAAATTATAAAGTAGTATCAGCAATATCACCTGTAAGTAAAGTTGTTCTGGAGAACATCCAAACACAGATGTAGCATTCTATTAACAGGTAGCTACCAGAGGCTCAGGTCAGATTCAGAAGAGGATTTGTAATGAGAGCTATCATTGTTAATGGAATATAGGTCATGGATGAAAGCAGAGAATACCCAGAAAGATACCTACTTTGTGTTTTCCTTACTATGCTAAGGCATTCAACTATGGATTATTACAAACTTTGAGAAGAAAGGGAATTCCGGAACAATTAGTTGTCCGCGTGTTGAATTTGTACATGGATCAAGTGGCAGTTGCAAATGTTCTGTATGTCCTTTTATTTTGTGCTTAAACGCCTGAATAAAGAATACAAAGCATTTGAAACTGTGGCTGATTTACCACAGAGACTGGCTTTCCAGTACAGAATGGGAAGACTCTTGTTGAGAATGAGAAGACAATGAAGGTGCTGCTGCTGTAGATAAGTTCTCCGCCTCACACTGCGATCTACACTACCCGTGGACCAGGCCAAGCTGTGGTTTTGTCGCTAGAGTTTGAGGTTTCCTCAAGACCTACTTTGAGACCTGCTTCCAGACCTGCTTTGCCACATTGCTGGTGGGTCCTTGGCTTGAGCTTGAGGCTGCTGGGGTCTGTCACCTTGCATTGCCTGCGTTGGACGTCCCATCTGGGCTAGCTTCCCTAAGCTCCTGAGCTGCTGAGTGTTGGTGAACCCCCTGCTGCTCACCTTGTCCCAGGGAGGATGTTGCTGTCTGCTTCCTTGACCTGGAACCCAGCAGTTCATGGGAGTTGAAGGATTTCCAGTATATTAACTATTCCACAGAAGTGAGTGGAACTAAATGAACCCTCTGTACTGCTGTGTGGACTAATTAGCTATTATATTCCTTCTCTCTGTATAAACCTATCCTCTTATTTATATATAAATCATAAGTGTCCTGGTTTTCTTTCTCTGGAGAACCTTGCCTAACACAGGGATAGTCAATTAGGCTAGGATGTGTGTGTGTGTGTGTAAAATTATGTGTATTTTCTCATTTGTTCAGGATGACACTTCACAGACTTTAGCTCAAGCATCTAAATTGGGGTACAATTGTGTGTACCATAGAGACAATTTCAAATCAGAGCAAGCCTACAGAACAAAGTATAATTATATAGGTTTCCTAAGCTATAATCTTCACAGGGACAAAGTGCGAAGTCAGTTACCCTTCTGAGAATGGATAGGCTTAAACTGTTGGTCTTTTTGTTGCTCATGCCATGCTTACTCGTTGTGCTATCCGGGGTCCTTGCCATTTACTTTAAAAAGCTTAATGTAAAGATTTAAGGAAGTACAGAATGTTACTAGAATCCCTGAATACAGAAAAATAACAAAAAGTTAAAGTCTGTAGCAGTCTGAGTATTTATTTAATTTGTCTCACTCTCTTACACTTTGCTGAAGTAAACCTCCAATAGGTAAATAAAGAACTCTTACCTAGACTCTTTTGGTCCAGATCTTTAAGTGAGGAAACTCCAGTTTGGAGGAGTTTTCATTTGTGCTATATCTCTTATAATTGTTCAACACATTCTTGGGGTCTTCAAACATTATAGGAAAAATTTCATTGCCTTTTTATTCTTTTTTGCCACACACTTTTTGCAGTCTCTTATTTACTAAATATCTACCTTCTGGTCTTGGGACCAAAGTGGATATCAGAAGAGGTTCTAAAGTTCACTATTGAACATAGAGTGATAAAAGTGAATGGAAGAAATAATGAAGTAAAAGATGTGAACACAAGTCAAAGATTGTTCTAGCCATAACTCCTTCGGTGGTCTGTTATGAGTTCTAACATCTATACCCAACACTTCTCTGTTCACTTAGTGTACTATGGAGGTTTGCATGTTACTGTGATGCTGGATGTGTCATCATTGGTATTTCACATGTTAGCAGAACACCCAAGGTAAAACATATATCAACTGAGCTTCCAGACTAAAGACAGACTACAAAAAAAGAGGACTGTTTACATCTGAGTACATCATGATTAAAAGTTTCATTAACATTGTCAGATACTGAAAATGTCATGAATTGTAGCAGCTATTGTTAGATATAGTGCCAGATGATGGACCCGTCATGATGGATGATCTTCAAATTTGCCTGAGGAAGAGCTGTCTTCTCAAAGCAGAGATGCCCATAGTGATGGAAATGGAATAATGCTTTCAGAAGTAAAGTCTTAAGGATATTTATTTGCTGATGGGATGTTTTGAAATGAAAAGAAACAGCTGCAAAGAACTGAATGAGTTGCAGCTGATTTTATGGCATCTGCAAAACCATATACATGGAAGAAATAGTGCTGTGTAAGTTGGGATTTCCCTTAAAGATTGGGTTAGAAGTTCTTTATATAACTTCCCTCTCTTTGTAAGATTTGTTTTTGGGTCTGCTAAGTATCAAGTCAGTTCAGACTGTGGTAGTCCACATCTACAACAAAATAAAGCATGGCTTGATCTGTGCTATCCTCATGGTCTTCTCTGTGTATTGGCTGTTCCAAGCAGGTATGTCATCCTTGAGGCTTGGTGGGCCAAGGTAAGGTCTCTTTCTCTCCGCCATGTCCCTTGTGCTTCATAAGCTTACCTCAATTGACTCATGATATACTTGATCTTCTGTTCTTGGCTTACCTCGCTTAGCAGAACTTCCTCCAAGTCTTCCTATGTGTTGTTGATGTTCTTCATGTGTTTATTGCTACTTTTAAGAATGTGTAGCATTCCACTGTGCATATGTACCAGTTTCTTATTCCATTCATTTGTTGATGGAAATCTAGGCAGTTTCCAATTCTTTGTGATTGTGAACTGTACTGTGATGAATATTGGAGCACAAATGTGTGGTCATGGATTATTTCATACTTCTGGGTATATGCCCCGTAGGGGGATTGCTGGGCCCTATGGTATATAAATTTCCATCTGATGTAGGTTTCACTGTATTGATTTTCTTAATGGCTGTACATATCTACAGCACCTGCAGGAGCAGATGAGCATTTCTATCTCACCACATCCCCTTCAGCATTTGCTGATATCTGTTTTTTTTTTTAAATTGGGCTATCTTTGAGGGTGGTAGGTGATATTTCATAGTTGTTTTAATTTGCATTTCATTTATACCTAATGCTTGAGAACATTTTCTAATATGTTTGTTAGGCATTTGGATTTCTGCCTTATAAAACTTCTGTTTGGACCTTTTACCCCTCTCCTCAATAGAATGTTTGCTTTTTTCTTATTATAGGCTAGTAGAGTATTACATATCTTAGTAATAAGACCTTTTTCTGGTGTGCTGTTGCTAAATATCTTTTCTCAGTGGGTGGGCATTCTTGTTACCATCTATGCTTCAGTATAAGCCAAACCAAATATAAGCTGAGCCACCTAATTTTACCACAAAACTGGGAAAACTTATTGACTCAAATATAAGTCTAGGGTGGGAAATGCAGCAGCAATGGGTAAATTTCAAAATAAAAATAGATACCAATAAAATTACAATAATTGAGGCATCCTTAGGTTAAATGCTTTTGAATATTTCTTTCAAAGAAAAACAGTAAAGTAGCTCTGTAAGTGGAAAAGGGGTCAACAACAGCAATATGGTATCAAAAATAGCTTAGAAAGTACTAAGACCTTAATGCAATCAGTAACCAAGTTAAAACACAAGAGTGAAAGTCCTTCAAAACTGGATTCCTCTTCAACATCTGTATGTCCAAATACAGCTTCAGCTTTAGCTGATGTGAAGTTATCGGCATAGACATTGTCATCATTGAGTTCACAGTCACCAACATCACTGCTATCGTTTTCATACAAAGTGCTGTCCTCACTGCCATTGACAGTCACAATTTCTTGAAGTCCCATAGCACCATGTCCTCTGGATGCTCCTCTCATGCCTCATGAACCCACTTTGCTATCAATCCAATGGAGGGCTTCACAAGATTTCCAACTTTTGTCAGTGGGCGTGACCAGGTGACATCCATGCATGCCACATCTTTTGCACCTAGTCTTTAAAGGTTTATTTAAACACACATCTAGGGCCTGCAATACAGATGTAAGCCAACTTGGAAGAATGGCCAGAATAATTTGAGACTTCCAAATTTTTTTATCTCATCAGAAATGTGGGCTCTGAATATATCCAAACTATCAATGATTTTTTTTTTTTGAGGCTGCTTCTGGCTGTCCATTCCAAATTTATTTCAGCCATTATTTTGCTTTGTCTTTATCCATACAGCCTTTACTATGTGCACGCACTGTAATTCATGGTGAGAATTTGAACTTTAAAGGGAAGGTCTTTCTTTTAAAAGTAACAACTGGCCACAGATTAGTTCCATTAACCAAACATGACAGAATGAATATGAAATGTTTTTTTTCATTTCCTGTGGTACTGAGTAAAATAGTTTTGCCTCCCAAACTTGCCACCGTTTTGTTGTTTAGATGATCAAAGATCATAGGTGTTTTATCCATATTCCCAATATCTCTAAGGTCATAGTTATGGATCCTTCTTTGTTTTATGATTGAAATGATACAATTTTTCCATCAGTCTTTTGGCAACTTTAGTGAAATCTTTGTTCTTTACCACAAACATAGGACAAAACCATTCATAAAGCGGGTACACCATCCTGCTAATGCACCAAAATTTTCAATGTCTGGTGCTTTTAATTTTTCAGCTTTAGCCATTTGAAAGGCATGTAAGTGAACTCCCCTGCATGTTATGCAGTAATCAATTTGGCGACGCTCCATAGGCCATTTATGCAATTCAATTTCTAGAGCTCCATATGAAGCTGTTAAACCATGTTGAGCTTTTTTTTGCTTTGGGAGTCTTTTTCAATTCAGCTTTCATTTTCCACCACTCCCTCATTTGGTTATCGTCAACAATAAATTCCCTACTTGCAATGCTGTTATTGTTCTCTTCTGCTCTTACCACAATCTTACATTTAAAATCAGCTTCATAAGACCTGCATTTTTGTTCTGGTCCAGGGTTAGAAGTATTGTCATCTACATCTAACAGAGCAATAATTTTAAAATACTTTGAAAAAGAATGCCATAACATGGCGATTGAAATTTCAAAATATATTGTAAGCCCTACTCCAAAAATAAATCCCAGTTATAGTTCTTTAAAAAAGTCAATTTCATTGGGCCTCAACTCGTGTACAACTTCCTTAACACAAGAACATTTTGTTCTAACAATCCAACATTCTGCAATGTTCACCTTCCAAAAATGATCGCTAAAGACAAAATGGATGCATAAGCAAATGTGGTGAAGAAATCTGATCATGCCTGGCCATCAAAAGATATAGCATCTGGGGACATAAAGGCTTAATGACAAACAAGTGGCCATCTAGCTGAGAAGCAACAAAGTCCACATGAAAGAAGAACATCAGCCTGTGTGACCATAAGGTGTCAATGGGATCAGGTATCAGGTATCTAAAACTAGAATAAAACCATACGGAAGGTGAATGGGGGAGGGGGACATTGGAGTGGAGACCCAATGTCCATCTGTAGCTAATTGGACATCCCCTCAAAGAGGGGGCACAGGGAACAGATGAGCCTATCTGGGTGCAGTATAACACAACTTTTCTCTAATTCTTTGGTGCCTCCTCCCCTCCACTCTCATGTCTTTAATTCTACCTTCCCAATTGGATTAAACCAGACCATGTACACTCCTACAGATAAGAACTCAAAACACAGGGAATCCCGGATAGATACACCCCTCAGGTCCAACAGGGAGAGTAGAGATATTAGGAGGATTAGGAGAGGGTGAGGGGATTAAGGGGGGGATTGGTCACAAGAATCGATCTAGAACTCCTCCCAGGGGGACAAATAATAGAAAAGTGGGTGAGTGGCAGTGGAAGATGATATGGACAAAAAAATCTGCAACTTATCAAGGCTTCATGAAGGTGTATAGTCTGGAGTGGGAGGGATAAGAAATGGGGAGCTGCTATTAGGGGTTCAAGTGGGAAGCGAATGGTTTGAAAATGATGAGGGCACATATGTGGGAATGTGCTTGCCACACTGGAGGGATATATGGATTGTGATAATAGATTTAAGAGCCCCCAATAAAAGTATTTTTTAAAAAGGTCAATTTACAGAATAAAAGGCTATGTCCCAGCAACTATACATATAAATAAGCAAAATAATTGCCAAAAGAATACAATAAGACAGACTTCACCACGGAAAACAGAAGAATCACAGTCACAAGCCACCATGAGACCCAATCACCAAGGATCACCAAGGGAGCTGACAGCCATTCAGAGTTTGAGAGTTTGGAATGAGAATATTCCAGAATGTGAGGCCATGACTGCTTGCATAGAGCAGCCTGTGTGAGGGCCCATAATATATATGCTGCAGTGTGTATGCAGTGTTATTGCATGTGCTTCATTCTGAACACTCAGTGTCACTGCATATGTATGGGAAGTGCTAACGCAACGCTTGCAGAAACACAGTGCATACACAGTGCAGCATGGATATTGTGAGCCCTAACACAGGCTGGTCTGTGAAAGCATACTCAACACTGGGTCCAGATAGAGGTTAACAAGAAAGTTAAAAATCAAATGTAGCAGACTAAATGCTGTAAATAAATGTACTGCATATCCAAGACTAGCGATATTCCAGTACTTGCATTCAGCAATGCTTGGGTAGAGCAAGGTGAGGTAGCCAAGCTTGGGTAAGACTGTAAAGGATACGTTATTAGTCACAGCCCTGGAGCTGAGCAGGAAAAGAACAGTCACATACAACAGTCATCTGACAAGGATGTGGTGCCCCACAGTTAGCAGCACACGGAAGCCAACAGACTCTTACCAGTACAGCACAGACAATACAGATGCTGACAGCAAGTAGAACAAAAGAAGAGCGGTGATATCAGCAGTCATCAGACTACCGACAGAGGCTGCAGGCCTGTGCAAATGAGAGGGAGAGACTGGAGAACATTCGCACTGCACAGGAGAACAAGCGAGACCCCTCACCTAAGCCAAAGGGGGTTGTTTTTTTTCAGCATAAAAAGCATGCTGAAAAACTTGGCTTATTCACAAATACATCCGGTACTCTCTTGGCAATGTCTTTCAATGTATACAGGTATTTTACCTTGAGCATATCTCATTTGTCAATATGCGATTCCAAGGTATTACTGTCTTTCCCTATTTCCAATAGCCTATTTATTTCCTACACCAAAGTTCTTCTTTCCCTGTGATCTCTCTTTCCCTGAGAGTGGTGCATTAAAGCTACTGAACAGAATGGTTGAGGATGCGATTTCATTTTGTGTCTTTTAGATCATTTGCTTGATAAATTTCACAGGGTTTTCAATGAGCATGTAAATGTTTATTATGCTCACTGGTTCTTGGTCTACGGATCCATTCAGCTTTATAGAGTGCCCCTTCTCATCTCTTGTTATGACTTGCACTTTGAGATCAATTTTGTCAGAGATTAGGATTGCAAATTCTGCTTTTTTGGAATTGTTATTTGCTTGGTATATTTTTCTCCAAATTTTGATTTTCAGCCTATTTCTTTCTGCAACCTTGAGATGTGTCTCTTGTGAGCTGCAGATCAATGGGTTGAGCTTTCTAAGCCACACCACTAGTCTCTGTCTTTTAATGGGTAAGTTCAGCCCATTAATATTCAGATTTATAGTATCCATCTGCTATGATATCTTTTTGTACCTTTTGTGTTGGGTGTATTCCTACCTCCCTTCTTATCAGTGCATATAAGTGTGTGGTTTATTCTTGCCTTCTTTTCACCAATGAGACCTGTTTTCAGTGTGCTGACCTGTAGGTGAATTTTCCCTATTTGGTGGTGTCCTCTGCATTTTCTTTGATTATCTTACTTGATTGTTTTCCCATTTTTTCAAGTCTGCCTGGTTATCCTCAAGGTCACTCATATGATTCTTAGCTTGTTCTAACTGGCAAGGATTTTTTTGTACAGCGGGGTTTCTTTTAACATATTCTTTGGGGAGAATTATATATCACTAGCAATCTTTATAAATAATTTGGCTGGATAGAGGATTCTCAAGTTGTCATTGCTTTCCTTTAACCTTTAAAAGATATTGCTCTATTCTCTCTCTTTTTTATGGTGTCCATTGATAAGTATGAACATATTCTTATTTAGGTATCTTTCTAGGTGGCAGCCTTCTTTTCTCTAACTGTCCTCATGATTTCCCCATTTTCCTCAAAGTTGAATAGCTTAACTATTATATGCCTTGGCAGAAGCTTTCTTGAATTCAGTCCAGCTTGCCGCCTCTCTTTTTTCTGATTCTTATTCATTAAGTTAGGGACATTTTTCTCTAGGAATCCCCTTACATTTTTTTTTTTTTTGCTGTTAACTTCTTTGTTGTGTCTTTTTCTGAAAATTTAATTATCTTATTTATTTATAGCATGTGACATTGCCCTCAGCTGTTCTGTGTTTTCTTTGATTATCTTGCTTGATTATTTTCCCCATTTTTTCAAGTCTGCCTGGTTGTCCTCAAGGTCACTGATACGATTCTCAGCTTCTTCTAACTAGTTGTTGTAGTCTATTAACTTGTTATTTGCTTAAGTTACCTTGTTCCTTAATTCTTATATTTCCCTTTGGTGCTCATCCCTTAGGTCTTGTATTTCCCTTTGGTGTGTTACCATTATCTCCTCTACCATTTCATCCTTTTCCAGTAATCCTTTCTTCATGTCCTATATGGCGCCAAACAGCATTGTGAAGATCTCTTTCAGTGGTGGCTCAACATCTAATTGTTCTCTGCACATTGGTAGACCTGACAATGAGATTCGTTTCTCCTGGGTTTGTTGTTGTTGTTGTTGAGGTTGCTGTGGGTGGTTATTGTCTGCATTTCGTTTTGTAGGAGCTAGTCACCACTTTCCAGGGAGCAAAAGAGCCCTGGCATCTCTCCTTTGGGGGCCAATAGAAATCCTTCTGCCCTCGGCCTGAAGACAACTGTGCTGGAGGGTTGGACTATTTCTTTATCTTATTAGGCTTTTGCTATCTTTAAACAGTTGGGATTTGCTATTTGGAGGGCAGTCTGGTGAGACCCTCAGGACCCACAAATGAGGTGATTGCAGGCAGCGAGTATAGCTCTGTGCATGGGGGTGGGATCAAAGGCAGGGAAAGCCCTGCTATCACTGGGAAAGATGTTGAACTACCTGGGGAAAGCACTGTTGATTCAGGTGGAGGTGCTGATCAAATGTGAGGAGTACCTGTCTCCTGTGAGAGGGGGGTGTCTTGTTGATAGTAGGAAAAGCCCCACTGTTTCAGAGTGGTGGTGCTGAGCATCAGTGGGGGCAACTGCTCGAGGTGTTGCATGCATGTGGGGATCTTGGGGTGGAACTTCATCCGGTGGGTACTGATACGGGAGAGGCTGAGGGTGCTGCTATGTGTGGGCCAGTAGATGTTCAGGTAGGGGTGTGCCTGGTGGGCATAGAAGATATGACTGCTCCAGGGGTAAGAAAGTGTCAAGCAATGTTGGGGAGATTCATTGCCACCACAGGTGACCAATCTTACTTTAATCTGACTGCAGGCCTGCCCCTGGCGCCCCTGGGTGTGTGGTTGGAGGGACCAGTGGTATGTGTCACCAAGTGATGAGTAGAGAGCCTTGGGAGAATGGAGCAGCCCACTGTGTGGTGCGGCATGGACAGACAGTTGAGATGTGGAGGTCCATCTGTGGCTGTGAGGAAATCAACAGAGCAGCTGACAAGCCACTGGTGTGTCAATCAGGCCATGGGGAGGGGTGTACAGTCAGTGAGGGGTGTTCACAGTGGGGTACTGATGCAGCACAGCTTGAACAGGTCAGGGAACAGGATCAGATTACAGATCCCTGGAGCTCTGGAGTGAGGCCAGAGTGAGCCAGGCTTTCCACCTTGACTGAGAAAGTACTCCAGGTTGTTGTGGGGGGTCTTTTCCCTTACCAGAATCTCTCACTCAACCTCCTAGACACCAGGCTCACTAATCACCATGGAGCTCCAAGTGTGGACTGCTTACCTGTGTACCATCTTGCCAGAACTCCCAATGTCTGACTTTCATATGCATCAGAGACTACTGAAAAGTCCATTGCTTTGGTCAGATGCACCTAGGTCCTCACAGTAACATCCTTGTTTCTCAACACTGTTTAAAGGACTTCAGATTTACACTCTTGAACACACAGTATCTAAAGTTAATGTAAAAAAGTAATTGCTTTTATTAGGTACCCCCAAGTGAGGTATGATTCACAGTGACAACTGCCCAGTGCAGTACCACCACTAAACTCTTGTTATTTGAGCTCATTGTTGCAGCCACTGTGTCAGTCAAAGGTCTTTCCTATTTTTCACTCTCCTTCTAAATCCCAAGCATGCCCTTCTCCAGGAACTGGTCTCTTCTACTTACACACCCACAGTACATGAGAAAAAACATTCCCATTCCTTGTGTCCAAGGAGTATTCTGACTGGACTACTTCCAAGCCAGCTCTGTTAGTTCATTTGGAAGTTTATGGTATTTTCAATATTTTTTCACTAGCACTATAATAAAATGCATAGAGTATTCTATGGTCTTCCTTATTCAATGTCCAACTTTCACTTGTGTACAACGCAACTGATATATCATGGCTTGACTCAGGCACATACTAGTCCTCAAAGTGAAACCTTTAATCTTCAATACATTTAAAAACTTTGTGTACAGCAGATTTACCTAAATGTACCATCTGATTTGGCACCTACTCCCATGGACATTGACTGGATCAAAGAAAGACAAAATCCTAGGGAGATTCAGCTTCCCTCCCACTCCATCCCCCTGTTCCCACCGATTACTATGATGTTAATTCTTTGTTCAGAACATCCTAGGAGAATTTTATATTTTCTTAAAATGAATTGCAATCAATATTAAAGATTGCAAATCTTGATTGTCATCAACAAGTATTTAGACCCTTGCTTTCAGCAAGAAAGCTTGTGTCATTTACTTATTGAACTTTTCAAACCTGATATTGCTTCTTTCAAGGCTGATGTCCTGTTTTTCACCATATAATCCAGTTTTGCTCATGATTTGTTGAGTATACAGATGGAATAAATGTGGTGAATGTATACAATGCTTACACACTCGTTTCCCTGGAGAAATGCCAAAGTAAAATAGCAAGTATGTGGCAAAGACCTCTTTACAATGTTAAAGAACAATGTGTCCATTTATGACTAAGCTTTGCCTGGCCCAAGTCATGGTAGGTTTTAATTGCTTCATATTTCCTTAAAGCTAGACAATAAATAATAAGGCTGGGAAAGAACTGATATATTTTAACCACAGTATTATTAATGACTATTGAAAGTATGATGAAATCCCAGAAGAACAAACAAATGTGTCTTGATGAGGAGTACAACCACAAAGCTCTTGATGATGGGAGTTATATGAGGCCCCAGTAAAATGATTAAAAATAACCCTAACCCTTTATTAAAATACACACACATGCATACACAAAAATTAAGGCTAGAAAGACTTCATCTTATGTACTTTGGATGTGTAATTAGGAGAAAATGGTCTTTGGAAAATAACCTCATGTTTGCCAAGGAAGAATTACTGAACATAAAGAAAACACTCAAGAATATGGATTGATATATTACTGCAACAGTGGTCTGAAATATAACAATAATTGTGGGTATGGCAAAAAATAAAATCCTGGGAAGTGATTTTTCCTGCTGTACATAAGGTCTATATGAGCCAGAACTAACTTCAGGGCACCTAATCAAAACACCACATTGAGGAATCTCTTTTATAATCCCTTTTGACACCCACTTTGGTATTTTCTTCCTTTCCTGTCTTTTAAAAGACCTTTGCTTTCTTCATTTATGATGTACTTGATGCCATCCTTCAACTTTTTCGTTTTCAGTCATTAATATTAAATGGATCAAATTTTTTCTTGACATGTTTTCTATATTCAAGTGAGATATGCTCAAAGTACTATATTGGCTTTTTAAGACTTGTTAGGACTTTCTTCAGCTTCAATCTGAAGTTGTACATTAGGATTCGATAATCTGATTCACAGTTAATTACTGGCATTTTTCGATTGATAGAAGATGCTTCATTGTCCATTTCTAAATAAAGTCAATTTAATTTGTGTTTATTCCACCTCATGAGGTCTACACATATAGTTGTCAATTATGCTGCAAAAATATTTATTTGTGATTTCAGACAGAGAAAGGTGGTAGAATTTTTTTCCATTGCTTCATATCTAGTGTTGATGGTTAGTGGTTAAATTTAAAGAATAGTTGTATTAACTGGTTTCCAATGACAGCAGCATTATACTTCAAGATATTCTTGATATGATCTTATGTAAGCATGGATGAGATATCTTTTCTCTTTACAATGCCTTTCTCATTATAGTAAAATATTTGATTGACTGAAAATCACCAATGCCTGTTGATTTTACTTCAGCTTAGTAAGTTCTAGACTATTTTGGCAACTTCTGCAGTTTTCTAGAATCATACTTTTTGTATTTCACTCTCTGATTTTTAAAGGATTCTCACAGCTGTTCTTTCAATTTTGAATTGTGCCTCATCAGCAAATTACAGTCCTGATAGTTTCTTCCATCACTAAGGTAAGGTCTCTGCTACTCATATTTTGAGAGCTGTTAAATCTGAGTGGCTCATTTTCAGACATTATATCAGTGTTCTGTTGCTATTCATAATGTTTCCAACAGCTATTCCTTGCAAGATGGACTACTCATTTCTTCTTTGACTTGGTTTGTTAAAACATGTCCATCATGGTTGATCTTGATATGTATGATAAAGTGGAATAACTTACACCATTATAACAACATGAAAGCTACCAGAGTATAATAAACTGGCAGAGAAATGGTGAATCGTAAAGCTGATCATTTTTGTTTTTTGATGATATATACGCAGTCTATCTATAGAATAAAGTTTTTTCAGCATCAGTGCGCCCTACATGAATGTTTATTGATTGAATGTCTTATTTTATTTGTGAAATACAGTGTTGCTATTGAATTGACTTACTGGCAGTGTGATTTTTGGCTTTTCATTAACTGTTTAAATTTGGTTGGTTCTGATTGATTAACAGTTTGAGTAAGAACTCTTATAACTCAAAATGACAGTAGAACAAGCTTAAACAAAACCATGGAATTTAATAATCTACAAAATACTTCAGTAAGGAGGCAGAGGTGGAGCTGACCAAAGCAAAAACTCAAAATAATAGCCACTTAGGTGTCATAATTCTTCTAAATAGTTCTTAAAGCTTCATGCATTTTCCCCTTACAGATGGTTTCCAATGTGCAATAAGTCACTTTGTTTTTAAATTTTTTTGGCTCACATATTAAGAGGCTTCAAAAAGTGTATGGAAAGAATATAATGGAATTAAAAGATAATGAAATTTCCCCCCACATTTGAAGCACTTTCATATTCCAGTTCCACAACACCAGAGAAAGACAATTTCTTTCTTCAAGTTCTACATTTAAAAGTGGTCAAGAAGAACTATTGTCCTTCCTTGTTTCCCCCTCAGACCCAGCCACTGATACTGAGGATTGGATATTTAACAATTTTGTTTTGCTGTAGAACAAAACTTCCCAGAACTTAGTGGACAGAATGATAAGCATTTAATCAGCTCACAATTCTATAGCTTGGCAATTTGAATTGGTTCAGTTGGGTAGTTCTAATCTTAGCTTGGCTTTTTCATACAGAGTCAGCTGCTTTATTAGCTGTAAATGTGTTATCTGGAATAACCTCAAACGGAGGCTATGCCTCTGGTCTATATGTTCTATTTCTCACAGACAGATTATTTTGGGCTTATAATATTGTAGTTGACCAGGAAGCAGAAAAAAAGAAATGAAAAAGTAGATGTTTTCAAGGTGGATTGTGGCATTTGCTTGGATCTGTCAGCTTATAACTTCTGTTTTTATTACTATTTTTGCCAAAGGAGACCATAAAACAAATCTCAGATTAGATGGGAGTAAAAAGAGAATATTTGAGGGTAGGTGTTTAAAATAACTGTTCCAAAGAGAGCTGGAAAAATGAGGGACTGTGGCCATCTTTTCAGTCTACCACAAAAGGTAATATATTACCCATATGTAAGGGTCAATTATTAGAAAAGATTGTAGCCTAATGTACAGTATTGGCAGAATCACTATTTGGAATTGCTATTCTGCTCTATTGTTCAATGAATGCAACTCGCATTTTATTATCTTTGGATTGTTATTTGCATCAAATTTTTGATGACTGCAAATCCTTTCTATTGTATCCCTTGAGAATTATTAAGCTTACTTTGATTGATTGTCAAAGGAAAACCCAACACCTTTAGGAAAACAGACTCCCATGGTCACTGCAAGTGAAGGCATCATTTTCTCCTTCTGAGATTCTGCAGCAATGGTCTCCATTTCTGATCCTGCTTTGGGATTTTGTGGAAAATTTACAAAACCTAAATGTCTAGGCCATTCCTCAGGCCAACTTAATCTATATGTCCTGGGAAGAGATGCAAACACTGGGGATTTTGAGGGTTCCCTGGATATTCTAAGGTAGGATCAAGATGGAAAACTGTTTTAGGATATTTTCTGATAGACTTTTCTATTTGTTATTTGTTAAATTGGTGCTATAAGGTTATGTACATCTTTATTGTAAAGTATTTCAAGAAAGGAATCTATACAATTATTATTATTATTTATTTCTAATTAGCATTTAATATACCATGGCTTAGAAAGTGAATTAGAGATGAAATAATTTTGTATCACAAAGTGCAAAATAACCAATATGCATTTTAATTAAAAAACTCTTCATTGGAGAGATGAGTATAGATGCTCAACGGGATGAATCTGGCTTGAATGTGTAAAATCTCTCTTGGGAGAAGTGGAACCCCAACGCTCCTTAGAAGCAAGAATGCAAGACTGTGTCTTCCATACTTTGATCATATTATCAGGAGTTCCCCGTCTCTGGAAGGTCATCTTGCTAGATGGAGTAGATCAGTGAAAATGAAGACGCCCTGAAAGAAGATGAATTGAGCCCGTGGCTGCAAAACTGGTCTCAAACGAAACAACCATGAGGATGCCACCAGACTGGGCAGTTTTTTATTCTGGTCTACATAGGGTGACTGTGGGCTGGAGCAAAATGCAGTGGCAGTGAAAAAAAGCTATGACCTTAGTATCTTGTAGCATTCCTTGCTATTCGATCTGAAACTATTACAGTTATATTTTACAACTACATACTTCAAGTAACTAGCAGCTCAATGAATGTTTGTTGATTTTTTCAGTCCTTCAGATTCTGCAGCTATACAGTTGGAGATGCAGTTGAACAATATAAAATCCTGTGAGGGAAGCACCTCAATCTCCATTCCTCTCAAGGTAAAAGTATCTGTACAAAATCTCAGTGAGAGAAGCAATCATCATACAGATTGACTGAGTTAATTTTTTTTAAATCAAGCTTTAACTATAATCCAACAGCTATTGGTCAATTTATGCACCTTTTTAAATATCTTTTCCTTATTATTTCCTTTTCCTGCTTTAAGTTTTTTTTTTACAATGTAAACAAACTGGAAAAAAGTAAAGATATAGCTTATCAAAATCTTAGTGATGTCAGAGTAATATTTTTTTTTCTGGTAAAAAACTGAAGCAATGTAAAATGACTGAAGAATATACAAAGGTGGCCCCAGACCAATTGATATTTATCATATGTGAACTCTGGAGGTGAAGTGGTTGCACGTTGAGTTGCTCCGTCATCAGTTTGAAGCTGCCAGTCCCTCCATAGGATAAAGACAGGAGTTTCTATTTCTGGAAAGAGTTACAGTCTCAAAAACTCACAGGGAGTGTTCTAGCCTATATTGTAGGGTGCCTATGAGTTGACATCAACTTGAAACTGGAGGGCATTGAGATTGCTCATTTGATTTTTATAACTCCAGTAACTATAAATTGAGATTTTGACAATTCATGACAAGATGTTCTCTTTGGAGTAAAAAATTTATTGTGAAAAAATGATTCAGGGGGCTGAGCCTCAGTGGTGTAGTGGTTCAATGCAGGACTGCGGTCCACAGGTTTGGAGGTTCAAATCAAGCAGTAGCTCTCTAGGAGTAAGGCTGAGTAGCTCACATGACCACCAGAGGGCTCTGATGCCAGAAAAAGAAATGATTCAGATATCAGTGGTTAACTCAAGTCTTAGAATCATGAATTATGATACAGATGAAGAAAACTGAGAATATTGAAAGCAACATGTTTTAAGGCATACAGATCTGTCTTGAAAGAACAAGATATAAAATGCTCCTCAGGGCAAGGAACAGCAATGTCTCATCTCCTGTATTTTGGATAGGCTCTCAGAAGAGAGCAGTCCCTGGAGAAGCACTTCCTGCTTGGTAAGTAGGCATTGTTATTAGGTACCATCAAGGCCCTTCTTAATCATAGCCACCCAAGCGTTCGAAACAAAGGGAAGCTCTTCCCAATCCCGTGCCCTCCTTAGACATAGTCTCCTTCTGGAGCCCACTGTAAGCACAGTGTCAATCCATCTTGTCAAGCACCTTCCTTTTTGCTGCCTCTCTGCTTTACCAAGCATGATAACCTTTCCCAGGTACTTAGGAACAGCAGGTTCCAGGCCTATTAGATGAGGGTTCCCCTTTCGTATCTCTAAGTATTAGTCTAGCTGTACTCCGTCCAAGACATATTTGTTTGCTCTTTTGACACTTCATGGTATGTCAATACTCTTTACCAGAACCATAATTTAAAATGCACTGACTTTTCTAAAGTCTTCCTTATTCAGTGTCCAATTTCACATGCATATGAAGCTTGGGCCCGGTGCGCTGTAATTTTCCAGGTAACATATACTTGCTTTCAACACTTTTAAACAGTCTTGCGCAGCAGACTTGCCCAATGCAACACGTGTTTGGGTCTCATGACTGCTGCTTTCATGAGCATACATTGCGGATCCCACCGAGATGAAGTCCATGACAAGTCCACCTTTTCTCCATTTATGATGGTATTACTTATTGGTTCACTTAAGAGGATTGGGGCTTCCTTTACCTTCCTTGAGTTTTATATTGAAGGCTGCAATCCTTGATCTTCAGCGGCAATGTTGCATTGCAAGGACTTCAAGTCCTCCTCATTTTCAGGAAGCATGCAGTATTTCCTTCTGTTGAACATGGGGTTGCGATGACTCATCGCTGGCTCGATGAAAGCTAATATTCTTTCCTTCTTAGTTATATCACCAAGAATAATAAGTAAGTTACATTGAACCCTTAAAAATAAAATATAGTTAAAATAAATTTCACCTTCCTAACTTATACATATCCAGTTTTTACTCATAAGACATACTTAACACACACACACACACACACACACATATATATATATGCAGGACTGCGGTCCACAGGTTTGGAGGTTCAAATCAAGCAGTAGCTCTCTAGGAGCAAGGCTGAGTAGCTCACATGACCACCAGAGGGCTCTGATGCCAAAAAAAGAAATGATTCAGATATCAGTGGTTAACTCGAGTCTTAGAATCATGAATTATGATACAGGTGTATTCTAATAAACAGTCCATTAAATGAATAGCTCTAGATCCTGTTTATAGGCTAAGCCTCTGTTTAAATGATGCTCTTGATTTGAAACTCCTAGAAATTTCTATTTCAAAATTTCACGGGTCATTGATTAATTTAGTCTTGTAGTTTTATCACCTGTCTACAGATCTCTAACCACAATGCTCAGCACAGTAACGCTAAAGTAGTCTGATATGAGATGGGTGTTTTCTTTCCTACTTTTATTGTTATAAATCAAGAAAAAATAGTGAGAAGTCTAAATCTCACCTCCTGGTGGGACTAAAGCTTAAAATCTAAGTCCAGATGATTCCCTGTAGAGCCTTTCAGCTCAAATGCTGCTATCAGTTTGTAATTGTAGTAGGAGAGCTTAAAATATAAGTTCTAAAGTGGTCTTACATCTCCTCTGTAAGATTTTGCAGTCTATCAAGAAACCTGAATTTAAAGGAGTGGGCAGGAAGGTCAAAATCATAGCAGGTAAATGCTTGATGCATGCCAGGGGAGGATGGCTTCAGTTAGGCCCCCACAGTGTTTCCCTTGCATGACTCTTCTCTCTCATTTTTTCAAAATAGGCTGTGGGCTCTTTAGATGGGTCTGTGAATAAAAGGGAAAGTACATAAAGTGTCATCCTCTTAGAAATCTTCCTATTTCTAAATAAGTCACGTGACATGCAATAAGCAAACACACGCCTTTTTTAAGATATCAAATAGTATAGAATTAATGCACCTGAAGTTCATGAAATGTGGTAAGACAATACCTGATTTTGTACTATATTGTACAAACAATATAATGCCTATTAAACCTCATATAAGAGGTCTAATTATGTTTATAATCAAGAGGTTTCATACAAGGCATCTCCTATGGAGCTCTACTGTACTGATTTCATGGAAATTTCTATTGTGGCATGCTAAGTAGTAGTATCATGAACCCAGCTCTTCATTCTCCTGGCCTCCTATCTCACAGGAGGCTTAGTTTCCCTAGACGGACATTGTTCCCTGATAGTTGACTCTTCTCCAGGACAGATAGGAAACAGCTTCTTTAGTAAGGGAAACAGATTTATTGGCAACAAGGAAATGGAATGTCATTCCATCATTTTGTAGAAGTCCTCTGGAAACACAAACTACCAAACACTGGGATGGGTGAGTCTTGAGGAGTGATCCACTGGTAAAGGAGATAATTATTTGGTAGTGGAGACAACACAAAAAGCACCTTCTATGGCAACTGGTGGAGGTGAGAAATCAATTTATTTTCTTGAAAGCCCAGTGTGACTTTGAAAATCCTGCTAATTGTTTCCAGAATATTTAATGTGGACCAGGCATCACAATAAACTTTATTTAAGTTTATCCCATTTAATTCTTACAATTACCCTGCTCAGTAAAATCTATTCCAATTTCTACTTTCTATTTATAGAAACTGAGATGCAACAAGATCATACAAATATTATGCTCACACAAGTTATAAGTGGTAGGGCTAGCTTTTTTGTGTCTAGGTTTTTGAGCCATAGAGGCATATCGATATAGAAATTGGCTTATAAAATGTAAACCAAATTTATTTATTTTTATAATGCCAACAGAGTGTTAGATTTGAAAAAAAATATTTCATTATAAAGTAGGACTATTGCACTGATATGATATTGAGAATCATGACTGGTTTGTTCATCCAAATCCATCCCAAATGAGGAATTGAAAACACTTATTAATTGACTTCTTCCAGTTTCTAATTAAGAGAACCCTGATGGAACAGTCATTTAAGTGCACAGTTGCTCACTAACAAGTGGTATTAGATGGTTCTGGAAGTCTGCTCTGTAAAGAACACAGGCTTGGAAACGCCACAGAGCAGTTCTGCTCTGTCTTCAAGGGCAGCTATGAACATTTGCAAGGAAAGGACAGTGTTCCGTGCGGCTGTGCATAGGGCGATTTTGGGTCAGAAGTAACAGCATGGCACTCAGCAACAAGATGTGTCAAAAAGGAGACAAAACAATGCATTCGCTTCATGATAGTGGTGAAGAATATAGTATATTTACAATACCAGGGACTGATACAAGAACAAAAAAATCTGTCTTGGGAGAAACACAGCCAGAAGGCTCTTGAGAGGAAAGAATGCCTGACTTCTTTCACCGAGCTTGGACATGAGGTCAGAAGAGATTCATCCTTGGGGATGCAAATCATGCTTGGTTACATGAACGAGCAGTGAAAAAGAGAAAGGCCTTCAGTGAGAGTACTTGACCCCGTGGCTTTAACAGTGAACTCCCCAATACTACTCATTATGAGGATAGCGCAGGCCTGGGGAGTGGTTAGCTCCTTTGTACATAGAGTCCCTGTGAGTTAGAACCAAGTCAACTTCACCGAACAACAATAATGAGCCAAAATGAACATGATGATAATGCTTTTGACTTTCTACTTAAGTGATATGTAACCTTCTAGGAAAGACCATCTAAGTCCAGCAATGATTGAGGCAAAAATCCTGAGCATGTGGTTTGCGAGCAGTGTAAAGTTTTTCATGCTTATCTAATATTCTCCCACTCTGTATCTACTTAAGTTATTGCAATGTACAGGGTTGGTTTATCATCCCATAAGTGTTCTTAAACATGGAAGCCCTATAACATCCTCTATAAACTTTACCTCTTCTAGGTCTTGACTAAGTCATCCTAGTGGTGTAATGGGTTTGGCGTGACAGATTAAGGGTTGGACTGCTAACTTCAAGGTCAGTAGTTCAAATATATCAGTGGCTTCTTAGGATAAGCATAAGGATTTCTACTTTTTTAAATAGCTATAGTCTCGGAAATCTAAAGGGGCAATTGTACTCCATCCCATAGGGTTACTAAGGGTCAGAACTAGCTCCATGTGAGCTTCGGTGATGTACTAATATATGTTTGGTTACTAACTAAAAGGTCAGCAGTTCAAACACACAAGTTGCTCTATGGGAGAGAGATGCGATAGTTTGTTTCTGTAAAGATTACTACCTTACAGCATTCTATGGAGCTCTTCTAGTCTGTCTTATAATGTCTCTATGAGTCAGAATTGAAATCTTCCAGTTATTTGTTTGTTTTGTTTTTAAGAATTTACTCAAGGGGAGAAGCAACTCCTCAGAGTCTTCACTATATATAAAGCAGATGTTGATATGAGGATTAGAAGAAGGCTTATTAACAACCTGCGATATTCAGATAATACAACCTTGCTTGTTAAAAATGAGGAAAATTTGATGTACTTGTTGATTGAGATCAAGGATTGCAGGTTTCAATATGGATTTCCATGCAAGGTAAAGAAAGTCAAAATCTGCACACCTGGACCAGTCTTGCGCCACTTGTTAGTCAGCAGTTCCGACATCATGATAAAAAGAAAAAGAGTGAACTTGTCAATTCAAAGGTTTTATTTTGCTTGGATCCTCAATGAATGCCAATGGAAACAACAGGCAATAATAAATAATTTTGCAAATATTTTGCACAAGATTTTTTAAAGTGCTGAAGAACAAGGATGTCACTTTAAGGACTAAGTTTTGTCTGACCCAACTGGTCTTTTCAATCATCTCACATGATTATGAAAACTGGACATTGAATAAGTAAGAGAGCAGACTAATTATTGTATTTAATTATGATGCAGGAAAAGAAAACTGAAAGCAGTATAGACTTCCAATATAATAAATATCTATCTTGCTGTGAATATAGCCAGAAAGTGCGTTAGTAGCAAGAATAGTAAGAGTTCATCTCACATACTTTGATCATTTTACCAAGAGAGACTATCCTTGAAAAAGGAAATCATACTTGCTTGAGAAGGGCCACCATCTGTCTGTCAATTTGTTATGCTGTAGTGGTCTGTGTGGTGCTGTGATGTTGGAACCCATGTCACTAATATTTCAAATGCTATCAAGGCATCCCAATGTGAACAGAAGTCAGCAAGGCTCTCAGGCTAAGAACAGGTAATGAAGAAGAATTGCCTGCTCTCTTTGGAGGAAGTAACCTTTGAAAACTATTCACATAGTTTCTATACATTGTGAGATACTGAACATCTGATGAATAGAAGCCGGACACTGTTGGACATGGTGCAAGAGAATGGACCGCTCAGGTCAGAAAACACTGGAAATGTATTTGAAGAGAACCTGCTTTCTCAGGGTAGAGTCAACCATGATATGAATGGACAAAAACTTGTGAGAAGGGAGCCTTCTGAGTCTTCATTTGATGATAGGGGAAGCGGCAGCAAAAAATCTGCTGATATTCACAACTTGGATTGTCTGAAGTGTAAATATAAGGAAAATGATAGTCACCAGCATAGCTGAAGGCAGATGAATCTCAGCTGAAAGCAGAGAACTATTTGTTGACTGTGCCAATTCATTCAACGTGCGTGGAAAACCTTAAGAGGCATGAGGCTTTCAGAAAGCACTAGGGTGCTTATACGGAACTTGTAACTGGATTGAGGATCTTGTGTTAACAGAACAAGGGAAGACTGCACAGTTTAAAATTTCAAAATGCGCCACGATTATACCCTTTCACCGTATTTATTCAATTTGTAAGCTGATAAAATCATTAAGAATGGATTACATGACTAATGCGGCATCGAGATTGAAGGCAAGCTTATGAACAATTTGAAATGAGAAGATGACATGACCTTGCTTGCTGTGGAAAGGACTTGAAGCACTTGCTGATGTAAATGAAGAATTGCAGCCTTCAGTATGGACTGTAAGTCAATGCAAAGAAGAGCAGAGTTCTCAGAAGTGGAGCAGCAGGTATCCTCATTATCAGGGAGTGGCCAGTCCTCTGATAGACCCACAGCAAGGGTTCAACAGGCAATTGTACAGCAATAATTATTATTCATTATAACACCGATATAGAGGTCATGAGAGAGAGAGCGAGAGAGAGAGAAGAGCATTAGAAGTTACTTATATATCCTTTCATGGTGCATGCTCACCTCAGCCCTCCTAGATGGTCCATGTGGAGAGGGCGACAGGAGGCAGCCTGGAGGAAGGCAGGCTGGAGCAAAGCAGGCTCTTTTTCCTATCCTATGTGCCATCCCTATATACCCTCTGGAGCCAAGCCAGGCCCCTAATGACAGAGAAGTACATACTTCACAGGAGAGGGCTGTCTTAAGAGCTATATGGTGATAAGGGGAGTGGTCTTAGGAGTGTCTTACTATGTGAAGAGGAGAGTGAAAAGGCCAGACTTTAACCTGCAGAGGTAGATAAACGTTTCTATCAGGCTAGGGGCTATTAACAATGGCTCTTGAATCCCGCCCACAGACTTAGAGGGAAGCAAGCCATCATGCTGAGAGCAGGGGAGTTAACTCGTAGTTAGACAGTACAAAGGCCTTAAGTAATTGGGAATTTCAGGGAGAATAGCTAACTCAACTTCCATAACAAATGCTGGTAAATAGTCTGCTTAATGCTTGGAACATAATAATTGTGGAAAAGTTCTGTCTTCATCTCACACCTTATGATAAATAAAGAAAAAAAATGGAAGTTTTCAAAGATAATTTTTTGCTTGGATCCACAATCCATGCTCATGGAAGCAACATTCAAGAGACCAAAAAATATGTTGGGTAAATGTGCTGTACAAGACCTCTTTTATGTATTGAAAAGTGAGGACTTCGAGGGTCCAAGACATGGCCTTTTCAATTGCCTTTTATGCATGTGGACATTGAACATTCAATAAATAAAGACAGTGGAAGAACTGATGCCTTTGAATTGCGGTGCTGCAAAAGAATATTTGAAGAACCAGGGACAGCTGAAAGGCATCAGGAAAAACGAATCTTCCTGGGGAGAAGAGTGGCTAGAAGTCTCCTTAGAGGCAAGGAAGGGAAGACATTGTCTCACATACTTTGAACAGATTGCCAGAATGTATCAGTCCCTGGAAAAGGACATGTTTCTTGGTAAAGTGGAAGGGAAGCCAAAAAGGGGAAGGTCAGCAAGGAGATGGCTTGACCCCGAGACTAACAACGTGTCCACATATAGGGACAATTGTGATGATGAGACAGGACTGGGCAGTGTTTCAGTCTGTTGTGCATAAGGTCATGAAGGGTTGGAATTTACTTGATGGCACCTAAAAATAGCAATGATATAGACAAAAGGCAGACAATAAGTGGAAGACCCTTGATGAGATGGAATGCATTGGCTCACGCATGGTCACAATTTTGAGAATGGTGCAGAACCAAGCTGTGTTTAATTCAGCTCTACGTCAGGTAGTTCTGAGGCAGAACCAACTTGAAAGTGCCTAAAAACAACAATGATGGACAGGTTTCAGTGTTCATTGCTCTGCTTCTCAGCAGAAGACCCAATGTAGACTGCTGGCCACTAGAGCTTCACACAACCACCATCTGTCTGTCAACTTGCTGTTTGCTCTGATGCTTAGTAAATATCAGTGGAGTTCCCAGAATAAGACAGATTAGTAAGAACAGCCTGAGCATCTGCTACTTTAGAAAATTCAGGCAATTAAAACTCTGCGGATCATAGAAGTCATACCTCATTGAGCATTCTGTATGAGGTCACCATGGGTTCAGAGAGATGCAAAGACAGCTCATGACAATAAAGCTTCATCAGTCCAGGGCTCCTCAAACATGGCTGTACAACTGCTCTGAAAATAATTTTAAAACTTATATTCACACCAATGGCTGTAGCATAAGATTCAGGATTCATTTCTTACAAGTTTCCAGGTGTCCCTGCGTCTGTTTATGCATTACACTTTCAGCAAAGTGTTAAAGAATACCTAGTTATTCCAGTAGTAATTTTTGGCCCTTGTTTAATGGTCATGTGTTTAATAGTTAATTGCTAGATTGAGGCTCTCTTTGCTCATGCTACTTAAAATGCCAACCCAATCCTTCTTCTTGGGACTTTCATATTTCCTCATCATTGTTTTTCTTAAAATTAATTTGCCCAATCTGATTTATCATATTTCTGTTCATTTTGTCTATTATCTGTTTATTTCCAGAAGGATGCGAGCTTGATGGGGGTAGAAATTTGTATCCATGCTATTCCCAGTCATATCTCAAGTGCTCAATCAATTAATTGGATAAATTTATCTAAAAAGTGACTAACTTTTAATAAGCTTCTTTTGATTTAGTTCTATAGTTACATGTAGATCAAGGAAATTCAGACTGGAGACACAAAGTGGAGTATTCAAATAGCCACCAAGCATCATGGTGGAAATATACTGGATGTGTGTCTTCAGCATATGTACTTCAGATGTTACCATCTAGGTGCCTCTTCTGGCTACTGGAAAAATCATTGATAGTACTGGGTCAAAATTTATTTAATCCATGAGATTTTTGCAAGATAAGGCATATGATCTCTTTAAGTGTTACATACTCCTAGGTTATTTTTAATATCTACATCCTATACTTCAGATGTCTGGAACCCAAAGAACTTATGCAAAATAGTTCAATATGGTTTTTTAAATTAATTTAAATTATTTCTTTTTTGTCTCTGTTTTTCTCACGTGGATCCAGCCTAATTTCAATTACTTCCTCCTAAATATAGCATTCCCTCTCACATAAAAGGTAGTGCACTTTCTTCAGCAGTGAATTTATGATGAGAATAAAAGACCCCTTTTATGAGTTGTTGTCATTGCTGGGTGCTAATTAATTGGTTCCACTTCATAGTGACGCTATGTGCAGCAGAAGGAAACACCGCCCAGCTATGTGGCATCCTCACAATTGTGCTTACGCTTGAGTGCATTGTCACGGCCCTTGTGTCAGTCCCTCTTTTGTTGAGGACCTCCCTCTTTTGAACTGACCCTCTACTTCACTAAGCAAGATGCCCTTCTTCAGGGGTTGGACTCTCACGACAGCACGCCCAAAGAGTGTCAGAGGAAGTCTTACCATTGTAAGGGACTGCATGGAATACGCTTGCTGTACTTCTCCCAAGACAGAGCTATTTGTTTTTTCATAGCCGAGATACTTTCAGTGTTTCTTTCCAACGCCCTAATGACAGGCATTGGTTCTCTTTTGGTCTTCCTTGTTCTGCATCCATTCATTCTAAACTATCAATAAGTAATGTTTTGCAATGGTCTCTTTACTCTTTACCTATCAGTCATAAAGCATCAACATTACTTAAGTGTAATATGAATGAAAGCAAATAAAAGATTCTTATACCAGTTATAAAAAAATTAATGTATTGATCATAGCCTAAAATTTTATCAGTAAAAAAGAAACCAGCAATGAAAATGCAGAAACATCTAGTACCCATCAAAATCTTCTTGACAAAATCCTCATACCTACTGGATTGAAACTCTGCATAAAGAATACTGCCAACTCTGCATGTAAAAATATGTATGTATACCTTTAAGAAAAACCCTTTGTCTCTTTATCCTGTTTATAATCTGTGGCCTGGAAAAAGAAGCGGTTACTATAAGAACCTGACGATATATGTCATTCAGAGAGTATGCACTTGGCTGTGTGTGTTAGTTAAGCTCTTTTCTTATGTTTACATTTCAAAATCCTGGAGCAAATTCTCTGTGGAGTCTGCTCTGTGCTGAGCCTACACCCTCTCTGCACCAGGGTTCCATGGGTTTCTTCCTGCTGAGTTTCTTTACTTGCTAGTTGTCTAGGTGGAAAACTGTGCCTTTTTGGTGTCTTTTACGCTGAATAGTTCATGTCTTTTCAACACTTCACCATTCTCATTTCAACTCAACCCCTTTCCAAAAGAGATTCTTCCTACAATGAAGCATCCAGGATTTTTGGTGATGCGAACATTAACAATTTTACTGCTCAAAAGAAAAGCAAAATTAGTTATGAAAATGTAAGCTTACAATGTTCTCTCAATGTGTTCCAAGAAACAATTCCCCCTTCTTATTTTTAATATGTTTATCCTGTGAGTTCCGAGCAGCATCTTGCATTGCCATCAGAGTGAATGAGTTCTATTCCTCCCCCCTCTTTTTTAAGTATTCATAAAGATTTTGCAACTTCCTTTGGAATGTATATCTTTGCTTAAACACATAATTTTTAGCTCGTTATAAATAAAAACACATGCTTCTTTAAGGAAACTTGCCATAGCAAACGATAAGATTAATTTAAACATCCTTAAGAAGGGACCCCTTCTGCCACCGTGGCTTACAAGTTAGGCTGCTTCCCTTATAACTCTGACAGGGCTTCAATGAAAGAAAGCTGATGTTCTCTGATGCGGTGAAGGTTTGTAGCCTTGGAAAACCAATGGGGTGTTCTACTCTGTCCTGCTGGCTCACTGTGAGTTGAAATCCACCTAAACGTTTTTTGCTTTTTGTGTATGTGTTAGTTTGCAAAAAGCACTTTTTAAAAGGCTAACCAAATCTACAAATATATAACAAAGAGTGATGGATATGTTACTCATAGATGAGAAAATTCATTATCTTTGTCCATTCTGCCTCAACCCCATCCTTATAATTCGCATTTCCATCTCAGTTTGACTGAAGCTGAATCCACGTTTTAACCAGACCCCTGGTTCAAGAACTGGTGAGACATCTTGGGAAAATTATTCTCTCCAGAAAAACAGTTGATCTTCAGGAGCCCTTCAGTAGTATTCTATTTTTTCTTCTTCAGAACTGGGCCTCTCCACTATGTTAAAGCCTCAAAACCCAATCCACTTCCACCGAGTCAATATTGACATATGTTGATCCTCTAAAGAGTTCCTGAGACTGTAAATCTTAGTAAGAATAGACAGCATCATCTTTCTTCTGCCAGTCTTGGTCCTAGCACTTCATATGTACCCCACAGCATAAAAAGGCATCTTCTGTAGTGTCATGTAGTGTAGAGACAATGTATATTGTAGACATTTTAAAAGTATTTCTATGGGTATCACATAGACTCTATGGACACTAAAACAATTTGTGGTAAAATGGCATAAGTAGGAGCCTTGGATTGAGATTCTGAATTAATAAGCACTTTGGGTGATCTAAAAACTTAGGTGTTGTGGGTCCTGAGATTTCCTTCTCAGTTGGTTGTGAACTTCCTTAATGTTCCCAATTTGCAGATTGAAAAAAAATTAAAACAATCATTTTTTCCAATTTTGTGAAGCTGAGTTCGCCTTTATATAAAATCAGACTCTGAAACAGCCAAATGCTTCCTATGATAGCCACATGACAGCATTTGTCAGGAGTTCTCACATTTACTTTCTTTTATTCTTTTAAAAAGCTTACATTGGATGCTTTGAAGGTGATGATGGCAACAAGCAAAT
The DNA here is from genome assembly GCA_004026705.1 of Nesogale talazaci. Taxonomy (NCBI): domain Eukaryota; kingdom Metazoa; phylum Chordata; class Mammalia; order Afrosoricida; family Tenrecidae; genus Nesogale; species Nesogale talazaci. The sequence continues at coordinate 67,694 of PVJH01006019.1, forward strand.
GCGGCCTGCATACAATTGATGTATGTATGGATCGTGATGGGAGTTGTTTGAGCCCCCAGTACAACGGTTTGTTAAGAAAAAGGCCGGGAAAGAGGAGCTTATTTATACCAAGGGCTGAAGTAGAAAATATTTGGAAATGAATATGGCAACATGTGTACAAATATGCTTAATACAAATGATGCATTGAATATTATGAGCTGTAAGAAGCCCCCAATAAAATCATTAAAAAAACTGATTGTGGGTAATGATTGTACAATTTTTGTTGACATGATTGAACTATTGAATTGTAGAATGTTTCAATAAAACTATTTCAAACACAAAAAATCTTCCATAAATAATTTATATTGGTTGATAAATCTAACATAAAATTCTTGTTTTCTGACAACTACGTTTCGATGTTGTTGTTTTTGTTGTCAGGTGTCATGGAATTGGTTCCGACCCATAGCAATTCTATGCACAACAGAAACGCCGCCTGGTCCTGTTCCGTTCTCGCTATTATTCCCGTGGTCAAGGGACAGCTAAGGAAGGGGGGAACTTCAAGAAGATGTATCAACACTGTAGCCGCCATAATTTATGGGCTCAGGAAGGGGAGCACCAGCATTGAGGAGGACATAGTACATCACTTTCCATTTCTCTGTTTAGTTCGAGAACCAGCTGCGCAGCTAGCACGCCCTCCTCTGACCTTGTGAGGCCCACCATCCGACAAATTCAGTTGCAGTCCACCCGATGTCCACGTGGTTCTGCGACGTCAGATACCCGTGGCAGGCTTGAGAGCTCACAACGAACACTTTCTTTTAACTTACTGCCTAGAATTTGAATCCCCCAAGCCCTTGGAGTAGGCCACTTGAAAACTTGGGGATTCACTTGAGTTCCCTCACTTCTGGCATGCTGGCTACAAATTTCGGGGACCCCCTGGATGCTCAGGTGTTCTCCATCTCCTCACTTCTGAGATGTCGTCTCCCCCGTTTTCCTTGGGAGAACTCTGCTGACCTGACTGTGACAGCTAATTACAGGTCACAGTGAGGACCACGCGATGTAGGAGAGAGTTTCTAAGAGGGAGAGTTCATGTCCAAAAGGTTGCATTACATTCTACATGCAGGGATGTCCTTTACCAACTGGTACACTTAGGGGAACTTTATGTTCACAGCCTTTGTTAAGTTCATTGGATAGCCATGATTGAGGCCTCACTGCAAAAGCATATCTCATTGAACCGCACTCAACCCTCCCTGAAATAAGTTTATTTGAGGTTACCCAGTGGTCTTTGTGGCTTGGCCAATCAATGTCTTACCTATTTGTACAAGCTCTTAGGGATTATCAGGGGGTCTTATATAGTAAATTACTTGAGAAATACCAGGAATCTCCTCTCAGGCCCCAAAGACAAAGTCCAAAGTATTTTATGCAGATTATTTTTTTGCTTCACAATATATTATGACTTTGAAATATGAAGAAAAAGATACCCAAACTTAGGGCCAGAACTTTTTCTGAAACATACATGGCTGCCTTTCAGGGCAGAATTTAATATTTCTGGTAAAATATTTGAGCACATTTATGACAGATTTTGAGAAAATTAAGATGTTGAGCACTCACTCAGTATTCAAATTTTTGAGTAGGTTAATATTCCTTAATCATTTATTAAAGGGAAAAATGAGTGCCAAGTCATTTTGCCCTTACCAAATATATCTGTTCTGAATGTTGAATTGACTTATGAAAAGCTCCTTGGTTAGGTTTGAAATAAAAAATTTACATATGTTTGGATTCAAATCATCAGACTAATTGTTTTAACAAACTATTCGAAGTCTTAATTCTGGTTAGAAAAGCATTTAACAAAAATATATCATTAATTTGTGCTTGTTAAGTTCATGTGAAGGTTGATAATAAGTTACTTTGAGAAAGAGCTGACCTCCATTACCGGTGCCACTTGGAAAATCTGTTCTGAGAATCATTTTAAACGTGGAGCCATTCAAGTCATTAGTGTTTATTCAAATATGTGTTAGAAGAAGCACAGCCAGAATTCTCCTGAGAACTTAGTGAGACTCTCACGTACATTGGATATGTGATTAGGAGACACCTGTCCCTGGAGAAGGTCATCATTCATGCTTGATCAAGTAGATGATATGTGGAAAAGAAAAAGAACATCAAGAGATGGATGGGTACCATGGAGGCAACAATGAGCTCAAACATCATCACTATTTTGAAGATCCTGCAGGATCTGCAAGAGTTACCTTTTGTTCTACATAGATCTTTATGAGTCTGAACCATCTTGACATCACCTACAATAACAACATTCATTAAAAAAATTGTATACTATCATGTGCAGATAATAACTGCCTAAAAATAAAAATGCAAACCGGCCCCAAATTAGTGAGTTTGATCACTGTTCTGTGTGATTAAGCATACGTAAAGTTAGATCTAAAATTATTCAAAGTTCTTAAATGTTTACAAATAGAACAAATATTTATATATTCAAAATGTTACACCTATGAAGCTATACACACATAAAAGTTTTAGCAATCTTTCTAGAATTTCTTCAAGGTCTTTACACTCCAACAATTATTTTGATGTTAGACTTGCTTCTGGATATATTTGACCTACTGATTCAAAAAAATGGCACCAGTTTTCCCTTGTCAGATCTAGTGCTTGAGATACAGAACATATCCCATATTCCACTTTTCATTTTGCTCACTCAATACAAAATCAGGATAATTAATGTAGGATTAGCTAGCCTGAAATAGAGGAAGTAGACACCGACTTGATTTAAAGTAGTTTAAACTCTTGAGACCAAAGAGCCAATCTTGTCCCTCTTCATAACTTCAAAATCATTCAAGAACCTTAAATATATTTTTCCAAACAAATGAAATCACCGTGGTCTGAAATAATAACCTTCACATGTTTTCAATGTGACTTCAGAGGCGCACGTTCACACGGAAAGAGCTACATATGCCTTGTGAGCCACAGTTTGCCGACCCCTGCTTTAGGGTGTTATGTGTTCCAAGGTTAGCTCCAAGGTCAGCTATTCCAGCTTACTAGCTGCTGTGCAAGAGAAATATGGGAATATTTGCTTCCTTATAGAATTAGAGACTCAGGAACCGACAGAAGTTCCACTCTGTCCTCCAAGGGCACCACAAGTTGCAATAGTTTGAGTAGTAGTGAGTTTGGCACAATAAATAGGATATTTAAGTGTTCTGAAATCCAATATGAATCTGTCAGATTTCAAGCTCCTTTAATAAAATTAAAATGTTCCAATCTTGGCACATCTTCCCAACCTGTACACAGAAACTATTAGAAGAAAAGTGAAACTATTTCTTATACAGAAGCTTGATATGAACCTCACTTCTGAAACATTTTACATGAATTGGCCACTGGCTTTGATAGAGTGAAATGTGTTCTAAAATGTTACTCCATAATTTGAAGAAAAATTTAAGTATTCAAAATAATGAAAACTGCTATGCATGCTTACATTTTCAAAACTTTAAACTGCCTTCATATGTGCCTTTCCCACTTTTTGTTTTCTGCTCCTCTCCTGCTATGCTCAGACTTTGCAGTATCCAGTTTTTAGTTCCTTGATATTGCACAGCCTTCCACACTAAAAGAACAATCCACTGCCATCTACTTCATTCTAATGCAAGGCAACAGATAGTGGCCCTTTTTTTTTGTTTCCAAATCTTTAAATCTTTTAAAGGCTGCAGAGTGACTGCTGGGTTAGAACCATTGACCTGATTAGCAGCTTAATGAATAACTCATCAGCCTGGTGGGTCCATATTCAACTTTTCATTCGAAGTGCCAACCTAATATCTAATCCCTTTTCAAGTATTTCTTACCTGTTTGTCTTCCCTATATATTATAGATCTGTATTCTTCTCATATTTTAAACTAGGTGATAAATTAATAAGTTCACATGTCTTAAAAGCTGGATCATATGGCGAAGAGTATACTTAAGTAACTAGAGCTGATGTAGTCTATCAAATGTAATTTTCTGAATCAACACCCCAAGTAGCCCCAGGAACAAGACAAAGAACAGACTCCCAAAATGGTTTGTTGCTAGGCTGTATAATCATTGTTTGATACATAAAGAAACCACATGGTCTACCCCCTCCCCGCGCCCCCCTCTCCACACACACGCTCAATACACACACACCACTTCGATGTCATCAATGAAATACGACACTATGTGGGTTTTCTGAGATGATCTATCTTTGTGGGTGCAGAGAACAGAGGCTTTCTCCTCCAGAGTGACTGAGCAGTGGATTTGAACTAATAATCTGTGGTTAGCAGCACAGGGCTTTTCCGTCGTGCTAATAGGATTCTATGGTGCCACAAATAATGGTGCCAACGTCACACAGAAAGCTCACTGTAATTGAGTTGATGGTGACTCATGGAGCTGGTATAGGGAAGACCAGAGCTGCTGCTGTGAGTTTCTGAGAATGCAAATCTTTATCGAGGAGCCAGCGTCATCTTTCTCCCGCGGAGCAGCTGGCAGTTTTGAACTGCTGACTTTCTGGTTAGCAGACCAGTGTGTAACCCACTGCATCGCAACATGGATCATGCATTATTTAACACCATATGGCTTCAACTTTAGAAGTCTGGGGTGACTTTTAAATTTAAATTTACTGTTATGGAGTGAACATAAACCAATGCTGAAGATGCGGATTTCACTTTGCCATGGACTCTGAATGTTGTTCTGAATAGGCAAGCTAATTTTATTTTAAAATTTTTAATGCTTATTTGTAATGCCTATAAAGATAGTGTCATTAGAATATATATTTAGCATTAAAATTATCACTATAAAAACAATAATTTTCTATTTTTTGTCTGTAAGTGAAACATTAAATAATATTTAATATCTCATAAATTAATAACTTCAATATGAGACTAAGTATATTCAATGCAGAAATTCACATTTTCAATACAGTTGTAGTATTTTAAGGAGGTCATACATCAAGGGTAATTAGACAAACCATTTTTATTGTCAAGTGCTTGGAAACCAAAGCTGGGGAAAAAGTACATTTCAAGAAAGAAATGAGAATACATTTAGGATTTCGTTGACTCTTTCAAAGATCTTTGTTTTACATTAAGTTCTTTCTTCTTCCTTCTTTCTAAAATGTCTTCCATTTCTTAGTAATTTCTTTCACAAATTTAATAAATACTAAGGGATTTAGAAAAATAATCTTTACATCTACAAATCTGATTTTTCTCTAAGGAAACCCATAATAAAATTTGATAATACTATAGTTTTGTAAAACTTCATTCCTTTCAAGAAAATGTTTGAATAATTCTGAATTCCTTGTAATCAGTGGCATTGACCTTTTGGACCTATAGCCTTTATATTTTGAACAAGCCTTATATTTACCTCTGTTGTATATTTCAAATAAATAAATAGTATCATCTACTTATGTGGCATTACTTAAAGATGAATAATTAAGCAAAGCAAAAACAACATCCTGTTTGGGACGAACTGGCCATGGATGAGTCATGAAATACTCCCAAAGGACATCTATTTAATTTGACTTTTGGAGTAAAAATAGTCTAATGAGATTTATAAAACTAAGTTAATTTCTACAAGAATTATTTCATCACTCTTTTCAAGGTCTGGACCTAATTTTCTTAATCCTCTACTAGCTTCTTAATTCTTTTTCTTGTGAACACCAGCTAAAGTTCCAATTTCTTACCCCCACAACCCTGTTTTGCAAAAGCAGGACCTTCTTTAGGGCCAGGAATGCCTTCATCAGCCTGTAACAGCAAATGACTTCCAATATTATTTTATCACAAATTATTCTATTACTGGTCATATTAGTAAACTCAAATATGATTTGATATATAACCTATATCCTCCTACTTAGTAATATAGGTTCCATAACATTAAAAGGATAAAGCATAAACCCTGGACCTAATAATAAACAACTTTTAGAAACTTTAGTATCTGAAATACAGGATCCCTAAGAGCTGTGTTCTGTTAAATATCTGTTTGGGAAAAGCGTTATCCATGTTCACGCTTCATACAACACTTGATACATCTGCTCTTTCTATCTATAACAGAAACTGTGAAAACAAATGCAGAAAACAATGTAGGGGTCCTGAGAATATCATCTTTAAACAGGTGCCTGAGAGGGAAACCATGGTGGGAGTTCTCTGTCCCTGAAAACCTTCCAATCCCTACTTGCTCTTGTGAAGGCTGGACTAGAAAACTGGGTGCAGTTTAGGGCGAGATATCTTATGCAAGGCTATGCAAGTGGAGAGAGAGAGGCTGTCTTCATTTAAAGCTGTGGTATTTGATTTAGATGGTTTTGTATTTTAATGGAAATAACATATCACAGAAGTCTTATTTATCTCGATTGCTACGTGGCTTGATTCCTTCTTCCCTTTCATGTCTGAACCGGGGGCCTGATTCACAGAACCCATGGCCCTGACCAGCTTTGTTAGATGCATTTCTCCCTTCTTTAAAAAGAAAACACATGCTGCCACAAGAAAAGGCTTGAACAATGAGAGTAACCCAAACTGGTAAGGAAAAAAAAAATACTGCAAAATCACTCGTAATTTCTTCCAGACAACTAGAATCAATGGAAGCTCTTTTTCTAGGAACAGATATGTGATTGTGTTGTAACACGCTACCTGTGATCAAAAATTATAGAAGAAGTGAGGACAAAGAATTTGATATTGATTAATGGACTTTTTCATTGTCCTGTGAGAGACAGTCTTTGATCCAATGCTCCAAAATGGGTAATGGGAAAATCTGAGTCCATGGACCAGATTTACTCTGAATCCGTCATGAATTTCAGGAGGGGATGGACACTTTCCATGTTTTCTGTCAAAAGCAGGGATTCTTTCCATGATTGACTTTGCTATTGAATTGCATCAAATGATAGTTTTTTTAAAGGAACCAATGTGTTATATGTCAGTTATTGCTTTTGCATGTCAAAATATGTGCAATTAACCTCAGTGACACCAGAAAAGTTCACTTTGCACCATACCACCTTCCTTGTAAAAGGACAGGTTCAAATGAAGTCACAGAGCTGCACTAACAGTTAAGGTCATGCAGCTAGATACACTTGTCTGGCATTTGTGAAAATTCCTTTTAGGATCTGAGTATTGATGTTCAATATTCAGTTATTTCACAAGGATTATGTCTCTTTTGCATGCTACACATGAAGAAATTTTCAAAATAAACAGCACATGTAATGAATCTTCTCTGGGTAGAGCCTATGTGGATAAAAGAACTTCTGTGAATAAAATACCCTAGCATGAGGATTTTGACATAGTTTGGAAGGACAGAGACAGAATGGAGATAAATCTTCAAACAGTTTAATTTTGTACGTTATGAGAGTGAGGTCCATAGACACAAAGTAACATAGCAAAATTAACAAATGTAAAAATCTATATTGGAAAGGGAAATATGGCGATTTTAAAAGCAACTCTGCAAGTTCACAGAGAACATGTCTATTTGGAGCATAAATAATTCATGTTCTGGAAAGAATAAATCCAAAATTTTAAATGTGCATTTCATTTTTTTACAGATCTAAATCCTTCAGGAATTATTCTAATTACTAGACTGTGTGTGTAGTAGATTCCGGAAGATATTATGCTCCTTGAAGCTTGTAAATTGCAAAATAATCATTTTTTTAAGTGGGGCAGCATCCTTCAGGGAGTTGGTTATTCATTATGAGGAGTCATTGAGACCTGTAGATATGTTATTCATTTGATGAATAGAACTCATTGCCACTCCTGCTGTCTATCCTCCCTGTTTTCAGGAATGTTTCCTTGTTTAATCTCTCCATCAAAAACTCTATCGCAGGTATTTCCTTCTAATTCAAAATCCATTTCTATGTACAGCTTTTATTGCTATCCTGTGCCTTTGCAAGGTCCATGGTGATTACAAACAGTATAGCTATATAATTTGGAGCAATTCTTCTTGCTCCAATTTTGAATAGCAAACAATGGTTCTGTTTTAAAATTGGTTAGGAACTCACATGCCACAGAGAACAAAGAATAAAATAAACTTCAGCTTTTACTGTATGAAAGAGGGAAAACACAGAGATGGGTGAAAAATCATGTTCTATTGAAAGATCTCTCTTTCCACAGTTAGAGAATATCTATCATTAATGTTTTAATGAGCTTGAAGTATAAACCCTCTTGGAAATCTTATGAAGTAAAGACCAAAAGATTGAGGCAACTCTGTACTAATTAATAAAAAGAAGGATTTGATTAGTCTATTGATAAAATAAAAATATTCTTGATTTTAGTTAATATTCTGTTGAATTTATTAATAACTTATATATATATATTTATGGCTTTGAGTAAAGAGAAAAGAAACCATCGAACTTGTCCCTGATCACACAGTTGTTGTAAGAATCTGCTATTCCACTGTTTTCCCAGCAGCAGAAAGATCAATCTTTTTAATAATACATTTCTTTCTGTACAGATTAAAACTCCATATTTATGAGCTTAACTATGTACAGAGAAAAGAGGTCATTTTCAACTAGCAACATATCTTTATATTACAGGAATGTGAGCCACTTTATCTTAATCTAACCCTATATACATTCTTACATATATGCATATAATTTACCCTGTATCATTTTATTTTTAACATATAAACCTTAGTCTTTTATGTCCATTCTATTGCAAAATGAATAAAAATTATATGGTTTTACTGAAAGACCATGCAATTCAATTTTGCTTACATTTCTCCATGTGTCCAAACTTAACAATAAAGAAAGAAAAAGTACATCTATAAAAATATTTCACTACCAGACCCATTAATCCTGTCAAATGTCAATCTTTAATTAATTAGAGGGTCATTACACGATCTCAATAAATGGGATTGAATACTCGATGTCTCCAATAAAGGAGTGTTGTAGTGATATGCAAATGGTCTTGCAGCTTTCCATAGGTCCTCGATAGTTTGAACAATGCCTTTCTTACATCACTGCTGACACCCTATCACGTATCATGTCACCAGCACATTCATAATCACATCCTATTGGCTAGCACATCACACAAGGTGATAATTGTTAGAAATGAAAATAACAACCCATTTTGGTATTAATGGGTACAAGGCGTAAACAGGCAGCATGGGCCCGCTTTGGAGTTTACACCTTCTGCCTCACGTTATCTGAGTGTCCTGTGGTCATTGATGTGGGAGTTTTGCCAGTTCTTCTTCCATCAGCATCAAAGAGACTCAGACTGAGAGTTGACCTTTACTGGAGGTCAGTTTGCCCACTTGGGGTATCTACAGACCTTGCTATTAGGAATCTCAAAATTACTGTTTGGCCATCCATCCCATTTGTGGGATGCACTAGGCACACACGCTGACGTCAAAGGGACTTCTTTGAGTGAAGTGGATGCTCACAGACCATGGAAAGGGCTAAGGAAACAAACAAACAATACTCACAGACAGTTTCGCCTTGGCTTCTTTTCACTAGCTCCATACTGTTTCCAGCACATTTGACAGAACAGGCCGCCAGGCTGAGGGCCGTTAGTCACTGCATGCCGGAAGATTTACTTTCCCATCATTTACAATATACATAGAGGAAAGTGTGTGCTTCCAAAAAGACACGATGCTATCTTGTGTTTATTTCCAATGAACACCAAAATTAACTATTAACTACAGTGAAGACACAGGATACACTTTCAACTCCAAATCAGGTTGTGGTTTACAAAATAATAATTCAAATAATAATTGTTATCGTGTTAAATGAAAGTGAAAACCTCACTTCTAGTCTTAAGTCAGAGATCCAAGTCAGCCTTATGGAAATTTTAAGATAGGTAATTAGTGAATGTTTATACTCTTCTAGAAATGAGAAATACTGTAAGCCTTTCCTTACAATGGCTGATTTAAAGCCCCTCCCCCCATTTTTCCCCCCTGAAAAACATGCAGGGCCTATTTTCAGGAGCTTGATTATGGCAAGAAAGAAGGAAAGTAATATTTTTTTTGTTGGTTTTTTTTTTGGTGTAATACAAGCAATTTGTAGAATCGAGCATACAATTTAGCATAAAACATAGCAGGTTAAAATGATATTGTAGATGTCAAGCCATTGCATTACAGCTGAATAATTGTTACAATTAAGTTTTGTAAAATTTAAAACTCTAACGTTTTGAAGTGAAGCAGTAAAACTAAATTCTTAAACAATGACTTTACCTTCCTAAAACACAGAATAGTTATCTTTTTGTTTGTTTGGGTTGAAAATTATTTACAACTGACATCGACTGAGTCTTGGTAAGAGTCCAATAACACACGAAGACAGATATCCCCTCAGCTTTGAGAAAGATCAGTGAATGTGTTTGAGGTGAGAGATATTCATGGCGATGCTTCTCTTTCTACTGTGACCAAGCAGAGAGGGTGTTCTTTAACCTAATTCAATATCCAAAGCACCAAAACACAATTTAGAGCCAAGAACTGGGATCTGTGAGTTAACCCTCAATAATTAATGATCAACAATTTGGATGCTGTGGCACAGATAACAAGAGTTTTGGTTGGTGCTTTGCAGAAGCTGGAATGAGTTGCCTTTTTAACATCGGTTTTATTTTCAATGAATCCAAGAACTCTTCATAAAACATATCTCAAAGGAATTAAGTCAAAGTGGGTTAAAAATAAATAACCTTAGAACATTTCAAACCCTTGAATGACTTAAAGAAAGGAAGACATGTAACACTGGATGCTAAACAGGTCTTTTGAACATCTCTTGGGAATTTAAATATATATTTAATAGTATATGTATATATATTTATATGTATATATTTTCTTTACAATTTGCATGTATGGCAGAGTTGTCTAAAATATTTCTCCAGAGGAGGCTATAAGGATCGTCAGGAGATAGAATAAAATAAGATTTCGGGGTGGTCTCAGTCTGTGACAGTGGTTCTTTCTGCTTTGACAATTAGCAGGGATCATAAATTTGAAGCAAACCGTGGCTTTTCTGCATCTGGGTCTGTGGTTAAGACGGAAGAAGACTCTCTCTGAAGAGCAGCTGCTGGTGGAGGGAGAGTGGGAAGGACTCCTCGGTTGGGGGGGATGGCTCCCGATGACATCTGTCGGAAGAGAGTGACTCTCTGCGGGACTGAGCCCCTGCCTCCTGCTGGAAGGGCTGGGCCGTGCACGGCGGTCACGGGTTGAGGGATGGAGGCCAGGGACTCCCCCACAGTGGGATGAGGTCTGGAAATCAGGGTGGCCACCTCGTGGGGCAGCGAGGGCTGCGAGGCGGAGAGGGGCCTGACTTCTCGCGTCAGGTTGGTGTTGTGAAGCGCCTGAGTGCTCTTGTGCGCTTCGTTTTTCGGCGTGGAGCTGCTGGGTGTCTGGGGCTGTTGGGGCAGCTGCTGATGCGGGGTCTGCGGAGGCTGGGGCTGCTGTAACTGCTGCTGCTGCTGCATAAGTGACAACTGAGAAGCCGTCGGGGAGACGTAGTGGAAAGTTCGAGTGGCCAGCGGGCTCTGGACAGGCGGGCTGCAGACCGCTGTGGTGTAGGAGCAGGGTGAGAGTACGGCTGAAGGCTGGGGGGTCTGCGTACTGGGGCTGGGGGAATGCAGGTTGCTGTGAGACAGGCTCGTGGCTGTGTACACTGGTGGAGACTGTGTCCTCATTCTGGAGGTGGGGGTTGTGGTGGAAGAGGTGGGATTCAGGGCTGGCATCTGAGGATAACTGATCGGGGCGATTGCCTGCACCATCTCCCTATCATGTTTCACAATTTGCTTCAGGATCTCATTCTCCTGATTGTTGAAAACTCCAGTGTTCAGATCCTTCTGGAACTTTTGGAGAAGAATTGAGTTTTTCTTTCCTGCCAGCAAAAGAAAGACAGATAATTGGAAAGTCTCCAAATCACTGATAAAATCGCCGAGTCTGAATGACTCCCCCAAACAGAGGTGTGTGTCCCTGCTTCATAAAGGAGGCTTGTTACCCACCCACAGGCTTCTGGGTACCAAAGACAAACAAGACTCCTAGCTTCCTCACTGCTTGTACCCTCTCTGATGAGCTTCACCTTCCACTAAACTCAAGAAAAATGCCCGGAAAGTTAGAGATTTGGCACAAATGTTACTTTACTATAGGAAACTTGAAGCATGAGGGAAACAAGGCCTTTTTAGATGAAGGTGGATGTAGCATCAAGATTTGAGTTTACAGCTACTCTACCAGTGAGTCCCATGAGATAATTAAGAACTCATATCTGAGCACTCACTATGTGATGGGTACTACATAAAAGATATAGGTTCTTTTATTGAATCTTTTATTGAATCTTCAACTTTGTGAACTACAACTATTTCTAAGCCCCCCTTTTTGAGAGAAAGAGATAACACAGATAAACATAGGGAAATTAATAAGTACATCCAAGAACATCTACTTAGGAACTCAAAGGGCTGGGAAGAGGAAGTACCGTATGTGATTGTAGTTCCTGGGACCATGAAGCAGCAACATCCACATTACCTGGGTCCTTGTTGGAAATGCAAACTTTTGGGCATCTCATGTCCTAAACCAGAGACTGTCTATTGCTACCACCTCCCAGGTGATTCCTACACACATGTTTAAGAAGCATGGTGTTAGGCCTCTTACTTTTGACCAGTGTCCTGCAGCAGATTTCTAGCCCTAACTGCGTATTGTTCTCACTTCTGGAGCTTTAAAAACATGCCATTATCTACCTATACTCCATCAATGAAATCAGAATTATCAGGAAGGGGGCATATTTTTCTAAGTATCCCCTGGCCCCAGAATTTTCTAATTTGCAGCCAAGTTGACAGTCATTTCTCCCAGGTTAAAGCAGGTCCCCAGTCCATTCAAGCTCCCCGAGAAGCCTCCCTCTCCTTTCTGCCATCAGCTTTGGTGTGGTTTACAATAAGTGGGTATTCAGGGGATGGGTGGATTATGAGAAAATGGGTTCCGTTTCTATGATATCATTGACATAATAATATCCAGATGAACATGGTAAGTGAAAAGTGAATCATTTTTGCTATACTGCTAAATACAGTATTACATCTAAGTAATACTTTATTGTTGAAATGGAAAATGTTGCAGTTGAAGGTTAAGAAAAGGAAGCATTTTAAATGTCTGCCAGAGCTGTGCTAATTTCTCAAAGACCAGAGTGTCTACATCAGGTATAAATACAAATGTTTATTTAGAATATTCTCTTAACTAACTAAAGTATTAGAGTCATGTATCTGCAATGACTGCAAAACTGAGAAAAATAATGGTGGTTTATTTTTATGTGCATTTGTGAATATGAGGGTGTACAAAATCCCATGAAAGCTAGAGTTGTGCTGGGTGGAGGGGAGCTTTCCTAGTACTCACAACTCGTTCTGAGTTAGCGTACCCAGTGGCGTCACCTAGGAAGTTTCTCTCCAGTCAAAGTGATTTGTTTTGTAAAAGCAGTTTTGCTCAAACCACCCTTTTTGTGAAGGCCAATTTAAGAGAACAGCATGCAGATGTTTAATTTTAATTCATGCTTGAGAAAAATGCTGCAGAAACTGTTGTGATGTTGAACACAGCTTACAAGAACAGGACTATGAAGCTCTCAAGGGTACAAGTGGCTTTCTCATTTCAAAAAAGGTGAAATTTAGATTGATGACAAACCTTGTTCTGGGTGCCCGTCAACTTCTTGAACAGAAAAAAAATGCCCACTGGTGCATTTGGAGTTCATTCCACCAGGTCAGACTTTTTTTTTTTTTGGGGGGGTGGTCATCACTACCTTCTGGTGGTTGGAGTAGGAGGCCCAGCCTTTGCTCCTGTGGAGCTGGAATTGAACTGTCATCCCAGTGGGCTGTAGTCCTGCCAGTTCAGACTGTTAATCAAGCTTTCTAGTTAGAGATTCTGAAAAGATTTCATAACAATGTGCAACAAAAAAGGCCTTACTTATGCCAGATGAGAGACTGGCTTTGCAACAAGGCATTTGCTCATGCAGTCATATCAATGCACCAACTTTTGGCAAAAACAGCATGCCTCTCTTGCCCACACACCTTACTCGACTGACCTCACTCTGTGTGACTTCTTTGTGTTTCTGCAAATGCACTAGGGCATAAAAGGACAGTGATTTGATGACATAGAAGAGGCAAAAAAACAAAACAAAACAAGGAGGGTACTGTCAGCCATCCAAACATGAATTTGAAAATGGATTTAACAGATGTATTAAATGTAATGGAGAGTACTTTGAAGATGAAAAGTTTGTATAGCAAGAAAATGAAATACATAGTTTTGAAAATAGTTCTATTTTGGGGGGATAATCCATTGTGCGCGTGTGGCTGTATGTGAGATGATGATGTGAACATTCAGCATTTCATAATTTGGGCATTCATGATCATGGGGAACAGCATACAAACTTTTTTTTTTGTGGGCATCACTGCCTCTGGTAGTTGTGGGTGCTACCCAGCCGCTGCAGGATTTGAACCGCCAAGCCCGCAGGCTGCAATTCCGCACTCAACCACTTACGCCACCGGGGCTCAGCCCGCATACAAACTTTTAATGCCCTGATATAATTACATAAGATAGAAATATCTAGTGGTTGCTAACAATTAGAATGCCTGAATTATTTATTTCAAGCTATTGAATGCAAACTATGTTGACTTTTTAACTTAATTTAAATTAATTGCAAACTTTTAGACCCTCTCCTTAATAACATAGAGGGAAAGAAAAATATTAACTACAGAAAAAAATATATAGGGTCAATTAAAAATCCTTACCACAAATAAAAATGAAGCCTTTGAGGCACCTCTTTGTTTTCTTCCAGGTGAAATAAAATCTTCTAGATCATTTGTTTACTCCTACTTACCAGGCATATGAAATGGCAAATAGGCACAATCTGTCTACTCAAAAAGCTTAGTGGATTTAGAGCAATTTCAGGAGTCCAAGCAGTACCAGGATGAAGGAATCAGAAGTTTATGAGAGAACATGTTTAGGGTACTCAAGCTAAATGAGAGGGGGAGGCCAGAGACATCTCCTATCGGAGAATAAAGTCTAAACTGAGATAAAAAGTCAAGAAGAGTCAAGCACAGAAAGGGTGTACAGAGTAGGGAGTGGTGGTGCTAGATAGTTTGAATGTGGAAGAGTGAATGCATACTGCATTCTAACATAATTGGAATGTTCTGGGGTATTTTGAGAAGTTAGTGACAATCCAATATTATCCAACTTTACAATGGAAATTACTTAAATTGTCAAGGTAGTGTAACTAATAAACAAGTATATCTATATATATACTTTCATGCCCATGTATTCATGTGCATAAGACAAAGCATCTCTGTATCTAGCTAGGGAACTTCTATCACCGCTATTACTGTTTGAGTCTGTATGACAAGCGTTTCAGTAAGTTTCTACTAAGATCATTTTAAAGGAACATATTTGCAACTCTTTACTATAAGGACAAAATATGAGCTTTCCCTTAATCATAGATAAACTTGTCATAAATGTTTGTCATACAGGCTCATACTGTGGTAGTTTAAAATTCTATCTAGCATTCTTATCATTGTTTTTTACCTGAAGATCAAATTGCATTGGCATCACTGGGGAAATCGGACTGCAGGGCTAGCAAAAATAGAAATGAATAAGTAAACCCAGGAAATACAGAAGTAAAGTTGGATAAGATCTCAAGTATATATGGCTCAAACGAATTGTTCCTTCTACATGTTAGAAAATCGCTTTGGGGAAGGTGTGCTCACATATATATTTGTCTCATCCTTTAGATTAAGCTGGGCTGTGCATGAGGAATATAGAAAAACTAAAGAGTACCTATTCGATCTAGTCGGTCAATGGCAACCGTCTCAAAAGCTCTCCTCATCATAGGGTACTCCTCCAACACCTCATTGAAGTTGTCCACCGACAGTGAGTAAAGACGGCAATATGTATCAGCTCGAACGCTGGCTGTGCGGCGTCCTTTGGTCAGGAGGCAAATCTCTAAAAGAACAAGGAAAACATATTTTTAGTAAATTAAAGCTTTCAACAATCAAGAGAAAAGGCTAATAGTATGATAAAAATGATAAGCAACCCACTTTCTATTTTTTTACAAGTCTTTTTATATTTATTAAGCCAGGTACATATTAAAAATTTTCTGCTGCATACTAAATGGTCTGCTTGAAGTTCTTTCTCCCCATAGTACTTCAATGCCACAAAACTCTAGGCTCGTTTGAACTTCATCATATTTCAAGAATGTTCTACTAGCCATATCTGCTTTTTAAAAAGCAGCTACATCTTCAAATTTCCTTAACAGCCAGAAAAAGCAAGGACATCATGGAAGCTGATGTAAAACTGGTCTTAGGTAGGAAGCTTCCTGGTCCATAACCTGAAGAATGTTATAGGTACGGCGAGTGGCTGCTGCAAGTACTTTGCTGACCGGAGCTGTCAAAGTCTCTCCAAGATGCTCTTGCATGCAGTTGGAGATTCAGTGGTCACACTAGCCACAGACCTTGGGAATATGCTCTCCCACTTTCTATTTTTTTCTGGGAATTTTTTTCTAATATTAAAGGTATCCATCTAGTAATGTTGGAATAATACTCTTTTAAGACAGGGTTGCTATTCAAAAGGGCAATCTGAAGAGTTGTATCACCAACTTTGGCCCAAACTAAAACCAAGTGCAACAGAGGGCGTTCTGACACACTGAAACCACAGAGGATGGAGTCAAATCGTTCCCTAAGGTTCCTAATACTCACAATCTTTACTCCAAGAGGAGATCGTCTCATATTTTTCCCAAGGAGTGGGTTTGAACTGCTCACCTTGCAGTCATTGTGACAATGTCTAACCCATTGTGCCAGTACCCTTCCTTAAACTATACCCCAGTCACATTGAAATAACCAAAAGTTGTACAAAGGGAATGATACATTCACAGTAGAGTTCTGGAAGCCAGAAAGCACATGGTCTCATCTTGACAGAAGCCAAAGTAAGCCCTAATTCAGAAAATGCAGAGGAGAAGCAGAGATCCCAATGGCAAATAGGAATACATCTCACAGCTAGCAACCCTGGGAACTCATGTGGGGAGTACGAGGTTAAAACTGCATGCTATGAGGTGGATTCCAACACACAGAGAACTTAAAAGACAATGAAGAGCTTGAGTTTTAGCAAACTGTAATCCGTAGGAAACTGCCACCTCTGTTTGGAGTGGCTGGGGCAGGCTGGGCTCCAGCTTTTTAGTTAGTTGCAGGGTGCTTAACCACTGCACCATCAGGACTCCTTGCAGTATGGCAGAAGACTCACTTTTTCCCTCTAACTTTAACATAGCAAGGCTCTTGGCCTCAGGGGCTTTCCTCCATGATAGTCCATGTGGCCCTCTGTAAATCAACTGAATGCTATTCCTTGGACAGAGGTAGGGTCGTTAGGGTATCCCCTATTGCCCAATATAAAGTGCCCTTATTTTGATCATGAGGGTAAAGAGAGGCTAAATGGCTTTCTTCCCATAAGAAGACATTTTTTCCCAATAGATTTCAGGAAAGGGAGGAGGATTTTTAAATAAGTCATAACTTTTGTGAAATTCAAGGAAAGTGGGGATCCAAATGGCAAGACACACCTGCTTTCATAAAATAAAACAAAGCAAAATGAAAAAATGCAGTAGGCGTGAACTATGCTACTTTAAATTTTTGCCAAAATTATCAGAGTGGTGTTTTTTTTTTTTTTGTCGTTAGATGCCATCAAATCAGCTGCAACTCAGAGTGACCATCTGCACAACAGAATGAAACACTGCGTGGTTCCGCATCATCTTCACAATGGTTCTTCCTCAATCCATGCCGTCAAGGATCTTCCTCATTTTTGCCACCCCTACCCTTTGCCAAACAACATGACCTTCTCTAGGGACTGGTATGTCGTGATAATATGCCCAGAGTATGTAAGATGAAGTCTTGTCATCCCTCCTTCTAAGAGGCACTCTGGGCTTATTCTTCCAACATCTGCTCATCCATTTAGAAGTCCATGGTACTTTCAATAATCTTCCTCAGTACCCCAAATCACATGCATCCATTCTTCCATGGGCCTCCTTTCACATCGTCCAACTTTCACAAGAATATTATGCAATGGAGAACATCGTGAGTTGGGTCAGGCACACCAAAGTCTTCAAAGTAACACCCATTTGTTATGATGTTACTTATTGGTCCAGATGTGAGCATTTTCACATCTGTGAAGTCACATGTGTGAAGTCAGGTTTTCCTGACTTTCAGTAAGCAAACTGGTTTCATCTGCAAACTGCAGGTTGTTAATAAACCTTCTTCCAATCCTGATGCCTCACTCTGCTTCATATAATCCAGTTTCTCTGATGATTTACTCAGCAGATAGACTGAACAAATACAATGAAAGGATACAATTCTGATGCACATCTTTCCTGATTTTAAATTATACAGTGTCCCTTTGTTCTGTTTCCACAACTTCCTCTTCATTCATGTACAAGTTATTAATGAGCACATTGAAGTGCTCCAGAATTCCCATTCTTCCTTCTCAACATCATCCACTGTGTATTATGACCCACACAGTTGAATGAATGCCTAGTCAATGTAACAGAAGTAAACACCTTTCTGTTGCTCTTGGCTTTGATCTAAGATTGATCTGACAGCAGCAATGATACCTCTTGTTTCACATACTTCTATAAAGCTGGCCTGAACTTTTGGCAATTCCTTGTCAATGTATTGCTACAGATGTAAAGCGTATCAATGTAGATCGTACTAATGTTGACTTCTGTGCACAGCAGGGGAAAAGAATTTAAAACTCATTATGTAACAATACTAAACTGTTTTACCATTTTCACTGTGTTGAAGTTTGCTATGGTGATGCAAAAATGAAAGTGGTAAAATGGCTGCTTTTGAAAGACAAAACAAAACAAACTCACTGACAGTCAGTCAACAATGAATGGTCGTGACCTTACACAGCAGAGTAGAACAACCCTGTGGTTTGTAAGACTCTAAATGATGTCGGTAGTAGAACATCTCATATTCCTCCCATGGAGAGGATGGCAGTTAGTATCCCAAAGAGTAACCACACCCAGGAATCCTCCTGCTGGCTTTCATAGAGAAGGTAAAAGAAGCTAGCCTGTTGTTAATCAAATATGGAAATGAGACATAGCTCAGGATCTGGTCTGTTTAGAGTTAGATCGTTAAACTTCAAAATATAATGACCCCTTACCCATAGCAGTTAAAAACACTTTTAATGTTTAATCTGTACAAATACTGTACGTCAGCAGATTTGGGCAAACAGAAGTCTCCTGCTTCTGTGTCTGTGCTCCTTTGTCTTTTTGCTGAGCCCCTCTCTATTCAGTGCAACAAACCTATTCACATTCACCTTCATGGGAATTTGCCCACATAGTTTGAGGTATATAGCTTGCTTGATTTTCACTGAATCTTTAAAGCAGTTTTGTAGGTAGTGGGAACCCCACTGTTTCCTTCTGTCAAGCACTTGCAGAAATAAACTTTAAATTTCTCCAGTCTACTTTGCCTCCTGTCTTTGGATGAAAAGCGGCAGGCAATTCAGACCTATTCGGCAGGTAATTAATGATTTCCCAGAGTAAAAATCAATGAATTCAAAATGAACTAGCAGCAACTATTCATTATTTTTCTGAAGTTATAAGACAAATGTAACATCTATGCTACATCCTATGCAATAAGTAGGGGTATGAATTAAAGAACTTCATAACATACAGAAGAAAAATGCTTGTCCTAATGAAAAGTTTGAGTTGAAAACTGATCTAGATTTTTTTTTTGTTCCTCCTTTCAAGAAAGACCATTTTCACTTGAAAGCATTATAGACAAACTGTGATGATTCAGACCTGGGAATTTGGCAAACATCAAGAAAAACACTTCAAGAAAAACAACTGACAAGATTTATAACCTAATAATAAAAATCAAAGCTTCAAAGAAAAAAATTAGAATATCAGAAAACTTGTTTGTGTCAAAGCAAGCATGACAGATTCTCAATACTTAAAACATTTTCCTGCTGATATTTTACAAAGGAATGTGTCAGCATTTAGAAAACTAGCATAGCTCATTAGACCAGTACATGTTCAATGCCCGATAAATGCACGATGTTTCACAATCTTGCATTGAAAAGGGTTGTTTAATTTTTTTATAGGCAAGGAAAGTAAGACCAATGGATTTGAAGGTAAGTAGTACAAAATGTTCCTGAACAGCTGTCCCATTATAGAGATGCCAGTGGGGAGAACAGAGGACCTCATTTGTAACAATGCCAACACCGTCCATGCTGTCATAAAGTAATTAGTAAGGGTACCTTACCCCCAGCTCCATCACTACCAAGAAGAAAAACAGCCATATGTCCTTTGCAACATTTGCAAGATTCCAGTAAACTTTTTAAAAGCAAACTCTCAGTGAAACAATAATTGAAAACTGTCTGATGGCGTCAAACGGAAAAGAACCGATCAAGGCCATAAAGAAAATAAAGTAATGCAGCTACATAGAAGTATAAAAGAAAGCTAACACTTCACGCCAGGCTTATGTGAAATCCCTTTCCCCTCTGCTCAGAGACAACTTGTTGAATGATGGACATTAGCTATGTCACCAACCCAACCATATCCTGTCTCAACAGTGATTGGTTTCTTTTGCAAAAAGCACCTCTGACCCTCCCTTCTGAGATAGTAATACCACTCCTGAAGGTTAGTATAGGTGACCTTGTGCTCAACGGGAGGGAATGGAACCAGGGCCTGAGACATCCTCCCCATTGTTGCTACCTTTGAGCCTACTGTTGCAAGCGACTCTGCCCATCTGAAAAAGGGGCTGCATACGCATGCTTTTTGCAGATACTTATCTGTGTGATGTCGAAGTTTCTTTATTTGCTTCAACCAAAACAATATGACCAAATGAGTGAAGAGAGAAGCACATTTGAAAACTCATCTGTTTACTATTGAGGCAGACATTAAAGGTATTTCCCCAAAGAGAAATGAATACAAGCAAAACAATGTCACCACTCTCACTAATATTTTTGGAAGAGGTAGTTACTTTTCTTTTCTTTCTTTCTTTTTCTTTTTTTTTTTTTTTGTGTGTGGCATCACTGCCCTGTTGGGAGTTGGAAGCCCAGGCTTGCTCCTCTCCTGGAGAGCTGCTGCTGGATTTGAACCGTCAGCCCTGTGGGCCGCAATCCCATACACAACTACTACGCCACCAGGGCTCAGCAGGTAGTTACTTTTCATAAAAATGCATCTATGTGAGCATGCAAGTTTGTTATTTGAAAATATTTACAACGTATTTTCATTTTGGGCTCTTCAAGAATTTTCCAGAGTATCAAGGGGCTCTTAAAGCAACTAAAGAGCTTGAGATCGTTTGGTTTACAGCACACCAGAGGAAGGCAGTGCACAGGTGAGCAGCCGCCTGGAGATAGGAAGTATGAGCGTTTACAGCAAATGTCCCTTGTTTTTTTGTGTGTGCAGTTTTTTGATTGAGAGATGGAACTAATAGAATTTGGCTTCCAATTATCACCAAGGTTTATTCTGGATTTTATAAATCACGATGCCTCAAGGGATATTTTTTATCTCAAATATTTGAGGAGTCACCCTCAGAAAACTTGTGCTAGTTTTTCCACTAGCCAGACTCTTTCCCAGGTAATTGCATGTCTCTCCACCTCATTACAATCAGGTGTATGAACAAATATTATCTTCTCTGAATGGCGGTCCCTGACACACTCTGGCTCTGCCACTTTCCATTCTTCATACCACTTCTCCCCCACCCCCAACCCACCAGTGTATTTATAACTACCTGACTTATTTGATACACATTTTCTTAGTTATTATTTCCTCTAAAATGATCCCGAGTCCCTCGGTAGCACAACAGTTAGGAGCTCGCTTATTAGGTTGACACATGAGCCAGCCAGCGGCACCTCAGCAAACAAGCCTTGCGAACAGCTACTGAAGGTCACCTTCAGCGTTGAAAACTTGATGAGGAGTTCTACCTCCTACACCTGGGGCCACCAGGAACTGGAAACAACTCCATAGAAATGAACAGGAACCACTTCAACGATATCATGTCACCCAGCTGCCATGGTGTAAACTCTACGGGAGAAGTGACTGATTTGTTTGGAGCTGTAGCGAAATTCAGGAGCCAGTGTGGTTCCCTGGGTTATGTTGCCAAATGACAGCTGGTGCTTTTACCCAGCAGTCACTCTGCTGAAGAAAGACGAGGGGGTCTGCAGCCATAAAGATTTATCACCTGTCGAACACTATGGAGCAGTTCTAGTCTGCTGGACAGAGTGCCGGTAACAGGGGATTTACTCAATGACAGGGGAGATAGCTTTTTGCTTTGGTAGCCCTATTGCCCCCAAGTGCACCCGAGAAGAGTCAGTGCTCAATAACGTCCACAGAGCAAGTGAAGAAAAACCATGCTCACTTTCTATCTGAAACTTTTCTGAGACGCTTATCTAAGACACAATAGGTGCTGGCTTAGAAACTCCTACGATCAAATAGATGTCGACTAGAGGTTCAGATGTCTACACTCTTGGCATAATTAAATATGTGCTGCTGCTGTGAGGCGCTACTGATTCCATGTCACTGTAGAGCGGTACTATGGACACCAGGAGGAAACCCTGCCCAGCTCTGCGCCACACCCACAGTGGTACCTCTATTGGAGCCCACTGTTTCAATCCATCTTTGGAAGGTCTTATTCATATATACCGAATAAGATCAGTACAAAGAACTGTCCATCCTAAATGAATAATTGTGTTTAAATCTATTTAAACCACTTCTAAAGAACATGCTTTATTGAGAAGATTCCCTACGATATGCTAGACAGACATATGTTAAACATGGTGGATAAATCTACCCAGAGAAATTAGGATTGCCTCACTTTTCTTTTGTGAACTAGATCTACATGTGATCATTTTCTAAGCTTGATGAATTAAGCTGAACTTGTTCCGAGTTCCATATTTTAAAACTGGCCAATAATATTTTTAAAAATAGCTTCAAAATAGCCACACTGGTAAAAGTTTTTCTAAAGTGTAGTCTTCTAACAAAAGAATGTTTAGCAATCGGATCGAAAGGTGTTTAGACCTACACTCTTTTGAATTAATTAAAAGTTTTGAGTATAAGATGTAGACATTTTGTACTTTCTGTGAGGACTGAGGATATGAAGAAAACATAAGGTCTCCCTTTGCATTGCTGGTGGTAAAGGGAAAGGTTTATTTCAATGGATTCCATTTAAATACAATTTGATAAGCACAAGAAACAGTTATGTGGGCATTATGGGGTACTAAAGAAGGACATCTAAAGCAATCTTGAGAAAATAGGAAGTATTGAGAAATGCCACATAAATTCAGGAGTTCACATTCAATAATTACCTTGCAAGAAAAATGATATCATATAATATTCATGTTTGTGCAAGTGCATGTTTTTTTTTATGTTTATGTAGGAGGATGCATCTATATAACTCAAATTTCAAGCAAATTATCCTACTATGAAATTTGCCTGCTACTTCAATCTAAGCAACATAATAAAAGGAAGCATTTGCCTTACTGTGCCAAGAATAAATTTCCGTGTTACTAAATTACTAATGGCATTTTATATAATTTATGATCACACATTATATAACCAAAATGATGAGAAATGTATTACTGGTAAGTGTTGCTTTCAAATCTTTGTATTGCAAGTAGTATGTCAGAGGGAATAAATTTCATTTAAAAAAGGAATATGTAACCAAGGTCCTAAAATCTAAGAGGATTAGGGGGAATGCAGTACTCTTACTTAGATCACAACTCTGATATAGTTAATTGAAAGGAATTTTCCTTGGGGATGTAATCGGCTTCCTATATGAATGGACAGCATAGACGAGATTCTTTGTTTCTTGCTGGGGATAGGTCCTAGATCTGACTCAGGGTTAAGCCTCTTGCTTAACAGCTGACCCATTGATTTATCATCTGCTTACTTCGAACTTCTCTGCTTCTACAACTGTGTGAGGCATTTTCTATTTTCTTGTACACATATACATACATATAGATGCCATCGGTTTTGCTTCTCTAAAGAACTCAGCCTAAGACAGGTGCTTTCACATTGTGGGATTATAATAAATGTTATGGGACAAAATACAAGTGAAATGTTGAATGGAAAATCATTTTGCTTTGTAAGCTAAATTATAACAAAAAATTTAAAAGATACTATGAAGAGTAAATAAAACAAACACTCAAATGGAACTCTAAATTGAATAAAATCTAAAATGAAGCCTACTGTCTGCAAGTTGATTGAACCTCACAGCAACCATGAGTTCATTTTTCAGATGGTGTGAGTTACAGATCCAAATTAATATTTAGTATGTGTCTTTCTAGTTGTCTATGGAACATGAGTCTCTGAAGAGACAGACTTCTTGGCTCAGTCGTCTTGATAGCTTTATTGAAAATTATATATATATATATATATATATATATATATTAAAGTTCTGGTTTCCTTTCTGACATGATTGTTTTACTATGTGTAGCTGTCAAATTTGCCCAGGTGTTTCTAAGAGTAAAGAAGTCTTATGCAATGGGCACTGGTCTCTGCCTCACTCCCCTAGCTTTCATCTTTCAAGTGCTGCAGGAAAGAACTTCTGTCTTGTCCCTCTGCTTTCCCCTTCTTGAGAGTAAATGCTCACTCTGCTCAAGGGAGAGAGGAATGGAGAGTCAATTTTTACACATATGGATCTTCAGAAGCCACACTGCTTTCATCCTCACTTTGCATTCTGCTCTTCACTGCCCAGCTCTCTCTTAGCTTGGATGTTGCTGTGAGGATACTCAATGCTTGTAATTGTTATGTGTCATTGAGTCACTGTGGACCTGTAGTGACACAGGCGCCACGGAAGGAAACACTGCCAGCTCCTGGACCAGCCTCACAATGGTTTCTCAGCTTGAGTCTGTTGTTTCAGCCCTCAGGTCAATCCATCTCAGTGAGGGCTTTCCTTTTGTTTTTCTTCCACCCCTCCACTTTTCCAAAATGATGTCCTTTTCCTAACAATAAGTCCAAAGTATGTAAGACAAAGTGTTACCACTCTGTTCTCTAAGGAGCACTCTGGCCTACTTTTTCCAAGATAACTTGGTCCTTTTAGCAATCTGCGGTACTGTCAATATCAGGGGGTAACCCAAAAAACCAGAACTGCATCAAGCGACTCTCTATGAATGTGTGTATCAAGTGGTGCTGCCTTGGGAAGGTTCTCTCTGGGCACAGGGAATTTTTTTGTAAAAGCAGTTACACTCAAACAAGGTTTGTTGTGATGGTCAATGTAACAGAACTGCGTGTGACTGAGACATTTTGTTTACTGCTCTGGGAAAAATGTTGCAAGAGGATCATGATGTTGAATACAGCTTACAAGCACAGCACTATGAGAAAAACTGAAGTGTATAAGTGGGTTTCTCATTTCAAAAAAGGCAAAATATTGATGTATAAAACCTCATTCTGGATGCCTGCCAACTTCCCAAATGGATGCAAATGTTGACTCTTGTGTATTAGCAGTTCATTCTACCAGGACAGACTGTTGATCAGGCTTTCTAGTTAGAGGTTCTGAAAAGATTGCCTACCAGTGGGCAGCCAAAATGCCTGATCGGTGCATTTTGTGGGGACTGGTTTTGCCACCATGATAATGAACCTGCTCACATAGACAGCCATATCAGTGACCTAGTTTTTGGCCAAAAAAACTGCAAATTGCCTCTCTTACCCCACACACCTTACTCACCCGACCCCCCAATGTGTAACTTCTTTTTGTTTCCACAAATGCAGAGTGACAGGAAAGGACAGAGATTTTATAATGTAGAAGAGATGAAGGAAAAATGAGGTGTTGCCAACCATCCATACAAATGAGTTGAAAAATGTTTCCAAGAATGGAATCACAGATTTGACAAATATATTAAGTGTAGTAGAGAGTACTTTGAAGGTGACAAGGTTGTTTTGTTAAAAATTAAACCATGAGTTTGAAAAAATCCCATTTAAAAAAAATTTCCCAGCAGGGCTCCATATGGTGCCATATTTTTCGGACCATGAGATGCATCTGGTCCTAAAACACACTCCGATTTTAGAGTAAGAGAACAAGAAAAAGTATTCTGAACCAAATAGTACCAATATATTCAAAGATTATGGAGCACCACACCTTCAGCCCATAAGACACATCCTCATTTTCTCCCCACTTTTTTGGAGGGAAAGTATGTCTTGTGGCCCAAAATATATAGTACCCTCTCATATTCTTCTCAAGAAGCACAATTCATCAATTTAAAAAATATGATGAACAGATGTGAAGAGATGTTTGGCAAGATTCTAGAGTAAGAAGAGACGAGGAAGGTGAACCTCGTTTCAAAGGTACTTAAAATATCACTGGGGGGCTGAGCCCCGGTGGCGTAGTGGTTGTATGCGGGACTGCGGCCCACTGGGACGGGGATTCAATTCCAGCAGTGGGGCTGGGCCTCCTACTCCCACCACTGGAGAGCAGTGATGCCTAAACCAACAAACAAAAAATGTCACTGGGCAAAAGAGGAGACCTCATATTAGCTGGACTCACTCCTTCAAGAAAGAGGAAAAGAAGAAGTCATTCCACTTGAAGCTAACCAACAGTGAGACAGGCTGCGACAAACAACAGGTCCTCCCTAGAAATGAGAGGAGATCCCTGCTGGGAAATTTAGGTAAGATCAGGGAAGAGGAGCATCTACATTTCAGAGGAGGCAGTGATATTTCTTTTGGTGGGTATGGTGGGTAAATGGGGAGCAGCAGCTAACATTTGCAAGAGATGCTAGATAATAATTGAAGGGAACTTAGGGGAAAAATAAATCCAGTCCTATCGTCCTGGGCAGACACTTTGAATATGTTTCTATCCAAACTTCAGTGAACTGTGTCATGAACTAAGTACCATGATGAACTTAGATGCTACAGGGAACATGGCATCTCCCAATAGCCACAACAGAAGAATTCAACATGGAACTCCAACTGAATGAACTGGTCCCTGTATCAAAACTACATATAGCCCTTGACTTAAGACTGAAATATCCTGATGAGAAAATGGTCATCATTAGATCTTGGCTGGGACCCCTGATTTAGTGGGTTTCCAAAGACAGAGGACCCAGAAACACGATATATTAAGTATTTAAAAGCTTCCATTACGTTAATATAAGTATTAATCAGACAGGCAAGGATCTGCCAGGGAATGTTTCCCTAGCACCAAGCATATAAACAGAGATCATTCATTTAAGAATTCATTCTATAAAAAGTTGGACTATACTAGTACAAACTCCTCATATCAACAATGCCTTAAATTCAATGCTGTTGCATGTTATTGATATTATCAATTCAATTGCCTTTTATCCCAGGTTGATGAGTGAAAATGTTTGTTTGTTTGTTTTTGTTTTATTGTTGCTGCTGTGGTTCTTGTTGGTTTTGGTTTTTGTCCTCATGTGACCACCAAGTAAACCAGTGTCATTTATAATCCATGAAGAAGGAGATAGATTCTGGGCTCCCAAATCAGATAACAATTAGTTCTTATATAACAATTAGTTCTTATCCTGCTTGATACTCTCCTTCATGAAGAGATTGATGAAGATAAGGAGGCTACAGCAAGGTCTGGTGAAGAAAGCAGATGGTGCCTTGCTATCAAATTGAAACAGTGCCTGGAGTCTTAAAGGTTTGTATTAAAACAAGCAGCCATTTAAGTGAGATGTCAACTAAGTCCACATGGAAAACGTACACCAGCTTGTGTGATCTAAAGATAATGATAGCAAAATCCAAATATGATGAAGAAAAAGCTATCAGAGCATCAATTATGAACATCCACTTTGTATAAATCTATGAAGAACATTGGGAACCCCAAATCCACCTGCAGAGTATCTAGTCAGATTAAAAATCTTAAAAGATGCCCTCTAGCCACAGACCAGAGACTTGATAGCTTTACTATCAAACAGAGAATATTGCAAACTTGATTATGGTGGAAGGAACCATGGTATAATATGATACTTGATCAGTTTACCTCCTTCTTGACCCAACCTGAATTTGGTCTAGGACCTCATATATTTCTTGCTTGTTTTACAATGAAAATTTCTGCTTTGTTTTTTAATATGTTGATGGTATTTTCTTTCTTTTATCCTTTTATTATTACTATTTTCTCCTTTCTGCTTTATTTTTTATTGCTTCTGTTAGGTTTCTCAGTTTATGAGGCACAGAAGTAGTAGTGGATGGATATAGACAATAATCAATGTGATGCTTTATCAGGGAGGGTGGCAGGAGGGGTAAGAGGAAGTGAGAAGCAAACTATGAATGTAGGATGGGAAATACTAGCACTGATTGTAATAGTAGATCTTTTAAAAGCGATCTAACTATGGACATACATGATATGGGGAGATTACATCATGAAAACAATTTTTTGTTTGTTTGTTTTTGTGGGCCTCACTGTCCTGTGGTGGTGGTTGTGGGAGTCACCCAGTGCCGCTCCTGAGAGCCGCCATTGGATTTGAACCGCCAAGCCTGCGGGCGGCAGTCCCGCACTCAATCACTTACACCACTGGGGCACACCCCTGAAAACAATTTTTTAAAACTGAAAGAAATCAAATGAACAATGTCTAGCCTCGGTGAAGGAGGATGAGTGTTGCATAGGATGCATTCAGTTTATATTAATGGTGGTGGAATAAGTTGGAAAAGGATATCAATAATGGTTGTCCAATACAAAGAGCTTAATTGCTAGCACTGACTTATAAGTGGAGATGCTTAATTGTAGAACGTTTAGTTTTGAATATTTATTCTACAATTAAAAAACAATAAGTACCCAAATAATAAAGAAGACAAGGAGGAATAAAATGTAAAGTTGATCGTGGTAATGAATGTACAACTCTTCTTGATATGAACTATTGATTGAACCATTGATTTACATGACATACAGATGAAGTACTAATAAAACTGTCTAGAAAGAAACAATAAATTTCAATATCTATCTTGAAGTGCACTGCTGTCTGTGGCAGGATAAAATCCATAATCTTACAAGGGAATCCAATGAACACAATTGAATAACTATAGTTCGCATTTACACCCCAATTATTAAAGTTAGTGATGAAGAAATTGAATAATTCTATCTAATGGGAAAGTTGGAAGCATAGAAGAATCAGTAGGTCAAAGAAATGGCTGGACATCTTATGATAGAATTTTGCAAGAACAATAACTTCTTCAAGACAAATGTCATTTTCAACAACATAAACGTTGACTATACACATCAACCTCATCAGATGGAATACACAAGCATCAAATTGACTACTTTTGTGGGTGGAAAAAATGGGGCAGTGCAACAACATTAGCCAAAACAAAGTCAGGGTAGACTGTGAGAAAGACCATCGAGTTCTCATATGCAAATTCAGGGGAAACCAAAGAAAAACAAAACAAATCCAAGAGAACAAAAATATGACTTTGAGTAAATCCTATCAGAATTTTAAGTCCAATATTAAGAACAGATTTGATTCATTGGGCACAAAGAATAAGTCATGGGTTGACATTAAGAATATTGTACATGAAAAAAAAGAATATTGAACATGAAGAATGAATCTCAAAATATTACTGCTATTAAGTCAATTTGGACTCATGATATTCCTATAGCATAGGATAGCCAGGGGAACCCACTGACCCTGCTGCTCAAGATCATTGCAAAAAATAAAGAAGGAAAACAAAGATTAAATTGGATGGTAGAAATTAATAAAAAATTGATTTTAAACAAAGAGTAGATAAAGTGAGCTAAGGAAATGAGGAAGTAAATTATCTTAACAGAAAGGCATTTTGAAAAGATGAAGAAAAAATATGAATACAATATGCAAAATCCTCGAGTTGTAAAGTCAAAAAGAAGAACGTGCGCTGTATATCTCAAGAGAATAAAAATAATACCCAAACATCACTATTAAATAAGTTATTCTGTGAAGAAATCATTGAATGATGCAGGAATCATTTAAAGAATATGGAAGAAATATACAGTTATTTTACCAAAATTTAAAAAAATCAAGATTGCACCACTTTAAGACTTAGCATATGACCAAGGACCTATGGTACTGAAGGAAGAATTAGGCAGTGAACTGGAGGCACTGATGACAATTAAGGATTCAGTAATTGACAGAATACTAATTAAAATATTTTTAAAATTGACAAATTTTGAAAATACTCTCTTCCTGTGCTGAGAAATTTCAAAGAAGCATATTCAAATGACTGTACTAAATCCGTATTTGTGCAATTCCCAAACAGGTGACTCTACAGTATACAAATAGTTATTGAACAACAGGATTAATATTGCATGCAAACAAAATTTTGCTGAAGATAATTTAAAAACTGCCTGGAACCTGCAGCCCACTGGGATGGAGGTTCAATTCCAGCAGCGGCTCCACAGGAGCAAAGGCTGGGCCTCCTACTCCCACCACCAGAGGGCAGTGATGCCCCAAAAACAAAAAAAAACCCAGTGGTTGGAGCATATATTTATAGAAAATTGAAAATTCAAACTGGAGTTAGAAGGGACTGGAAATCAGACTTACCTTCACTACTGTCAGATAGATGACTGAAAGAAAAGAACACCAGAAAGATGGTTTTTTTCTCTTTTTTGGGGGGTCCCCACCACCCCACCGCTCACTTCCGCCCCAGAAAGATGTTTATTTGTATCTTATTAACTATGGAAAAGCACCAGACTGTGTGGATCATTGAGCTCTATGGATAACGTCACGGAGAATGGGAAGCCCACAGCACTTCATGGTGCGCAGATGTAATCATGACCACTAGTTCAATCAGAATAAGAAAATTCTGCATAGCTGAGAATCAGGAAAAGTGTGTGCAAGAGTCGTAAACTTCTATGAACCTCATCCAGTCTCTCCGTTGAAATAATATTTTGAGAAGTTAGATTATATAGAGAAGAAGGTGGCCTCAGAATAAGGGAAGGCTTATTAAAAACCTGTGACATTCACATAACACAATTTTCATACCTAAAAGTGCAGAGGACACTCAGCACTCCATGATGAAACTCGAAGAATAGAGCTTTCAGTATTGGTTAAAATCCAATGCAATCAAGACATGAATCCTCACAGCTGGATCAACAGACATCATGATACAGGGATAACATGCTTCAGTTGTCAAGAACTTCATTTTTCTTTGATCGACAATCAATGCTCATGGAAGAGGCAGCAAAATTCAAAGGGCTTATTGAATTGGGCAACTTTGTGGCACACGACTTCTTTAAAGTGCTGAAGAGTGAGATGTCCTTTAAGGACTAATGTGCACCTGACCCAAGCCAAAATATTTGCAATATCCTTGGGTGCATGTGAAAAGAAGACTGCAGAATGAACGCCAAAGAATTATGTTGTTGATGAAGAATATGGAACATACCACATATGGCCAGGAAAACAAACACACACGTCTTGAAAGAAGTGCAGCTAGAATGCTCTAGACACAAAGTCTTCATCTCACTTACGTTGAATGTATTATCACGTTGAGACTTGTTCCAGGGAAAGAACATTGAGCTTGGTAAAGGAAAAGACTGAACACAGAGACTGGCACAAAGGTTGCAACAATGGCTCCAGTATTATGATGGTGTGGGTGGCATAGGTTCTGGTAGTGTTTCTCTCTGTACTTAAGGGCTTCAGGGTTCAGGCTTGCTTGAAAGCACTAACAACAGAGGTAAAAATATAACTTCAAAGAGGATGTTTTTTAAAAATTAGTATTTCCAGCACATATGAAAAAATAAGTCTGCATTTTATTATACCACAAGCTTTTGCAAACATTTCCTATAATGCCATTAATGAAAAACTTAAGAGAATGACCTGAGTCTTACTCCTTCATTTTATTTCATAAAACAACATGGTATATGCCCACCGTCCATTATCTTTGACAATTCTTCGAAAGGAAAACCGGTATTAGAATTTGCTCTGTACTT
The DNA here is from genome assembly GCA_004026705.1 of Nesogale talazaci. Lineage (NCBI taxonomy): Eukaryota > Metazoa > Chordata > Mammalia > Afrosoricida > Tenrecidae > Nesogale > Nesogale talazaci. Next base: position 99,445 of record PVJH01006019.1, read on the forward strand.
TTTCTGAAACATTGATGGCTTTACTTCTGCTGACTCAGCTGTGTACATGCAAACACTACTGTGGTTATTTTACAGTTTATTCTGTGGTATGGGAGTTTTGCTGGCCTGGTTAAGTTAAAGGTAGAAAGGGCTGCTCATATGGTTATGTTGACTATATTTTGGGACCCAAAATAGATAATCTTGATAAATAGTCTTAAAGAAAACAGGAGTATTTGGGGGATGAGGTGGGGGTGGGAAGTGAGTTTACATCAAGGTTTTTTTGTTTTTTAAAATGGTCATTTTTCAAGGATAACAAGGGCTGTCCTACGGGAATTTCATGGGCAACCTTATTCCTCTCCCTTACATCTCTAATTTTATTCCCTAAACATTTGCTTATAAGGAACATAATTTGTGTCCCTTGGGGAAGTCACATTGTTAATTTGATATTGTGTACAGTGAGGGGTGCTGGCTAGCTTGGGGAGGGTTGAAGAGATGGAAATACTGCTTTCAGAAATGTATAGACCTAATGCAAGGGTATGGCAAGAAACAATCACCTCAACACGTGATAATTTTGTTTAGTAAAAGTTTCTATGATTCTGTAGCAATTTTTTACTTACCTTCATGTACAATTTTTAGAATGAGATCTATCAGCTGCTCAATTCTATTTTTGCTGACTTTAGTGAACCCTTATTAAAAACATATCAGCCCACATGACATTACTGTCACCTATATCGCAGTTGTTTTATAAGGTAGGGTAAATTGCTCCAAGCATTTTTAAAATCAGAAATATTTCCCTGACCTCTAAAACAGAACCTGTCATTGCAGAAACATAGTTGAAACAGGAATTTGTGACGGAAATTTCTAAGCAATATGCTTAAATTGCCTTCACTGAATCATGGGGGAGGGAGAGGAGGGGAATGTATTTAGTTGATCACAGTAACATAAGCAAAATCTGTTTCTTTTGTTCTCAGTTCTCAAAGATGAAATCATTTCTATCAGTCACCAAAACACTAATTTCCTCTAACTCACTTCTGTTCCTAATCCAGTGTCTCACAAGAGAATGCTGAAGAAAATCACATTTTTTTTTGTTTTCTTTCTATATTCATACTTGGAGTCTTTATAAATTGACACTAGTGAAGAAATAAGACACCACTTTCTTTTGCTGGGAGATGGTGACATCTGTATTAAATTGCATATCATTCTTGACTGGAACAGGATGTTCCAGTCAATAGGTGTCAGAAGTCAATAGGATGTTCCAGTCAATAGGTATCAGAAGGATTCTGAAGAAATTGAGAGTAAGAACACACAAAAGGGATGCAAATGTATTTGGTAGTATTTCAGGTAGTTGGATATAATTTACATTCTGTACACTCTAACACAAAAGATATTGAATACAATCAACTTTCAAATACAGATAGTGAAAGAGCATAGCTATGTAAGTCATAATAAATATTCTAAAAAATCCAAATGTCTGCTTTACTTTTTATTTAAAGCTATGGCTGTTTACTTAAATTTCCACAAAAATGAGAGGGCTTCGAAAAGTTATTGAAAAATGAAATTGAAAGATAACTTGACATTTTGAAGGCCCCTCATATGTTTTATTGGAGACCCCCGATGAAGCTCAAGCTGGAGCTCTGTGATTGTGAACATTGCCCAACTCCTTCTGGCTTATTCCTGAGAGAAGGGCTCCCTTCCTGTTCCCCACAGTGACTGCCTCTCCACAATCACCTGGGCGATCCAGTGACCTCTCTTCTAGATCTATCCTCAACAACACGGGAGCTGTCATTGTTTTTGAACTACCAAACTTGAGGCTAAATGTCCAATTCAAAACCAACTACACCAGGATTCCTTTTAAGAATAAAACAGGAAAAACATAAGGAGAAGAACAGTTCGGAGGCTTCAGTACTGATGCCTATCTTATTTTCTTCTTCTGAAGGAAAGATTCGTCTTTTCTGCTTTGAGGTAGACTCACAATCTCCTCCTCTCTTGTTTTTACTTTTGGTCTATATGCTGCAGAGTTCTCTGTGAAATAAAGTTAAAATTTACATCATGGAATCCTTAGACCCTGTCTCTATAATGCTCAGAATAGATGCTTTGTAGGTCAAAAACAATCACAGCTAGCTTCATGTTAGCCCAGGCATTATATAGAAGATTAATAGGAATTTAATGTGTCAATGGAACAGATATCACATTAAAAATAAAAATCTAAGACGAATAAGATCACACTTTTCTTGCTTCTCCCCAGGCTTGCAAATCTACTAGACTATTCAAATATCTCCTTTTGATTTTAACTCTACTAACATTCAGATCTTTAAAACTTAATCAAACAACTTAAATTATAAATGCCCTTTAAACGCTGCCAGCTTTTAAAATATTCATCAAATAATTTTGGCTCTTAAGATACTTTGAATGTGGTCTTTTGAAGTGTTCTTTTGATGGCTTTGTTTTCTCCTTGCAGAAAATGGAAAAACAAAATAAGTACAGAAGAACAAAATAAGTACAGAAGAAAGAAGTGTCTATATAGAAACGATATTGAATAGTCATTAATTAGACTACGTTAAACCCAACAACAACCAAAACAAATTCATTGCTCTAAAATGCATATGACTGCCTGTCCTTTATAAAGTAAAAATTAAGAACTCCATTCACACCATATTCTTTAATACGATCATGTATCACTTCACACTTACATTTTGAGATACAAGGATACATCTGATTTATTTGTCTCTGCTTTTTGTCTGTTTTCAGCCTCTCAAACATCCTTTGTACCTTAGTAGTAATTGCCAATGTGTTGAAAAGGATTTGTTTCTCTGTTCAGTCCTTAATCCAAGTTGTGAGATGGATAGAACCTTCCTAGTTACCAGTCCCACCAAGGCCAAGAGAAGCCAGAGCCACTTTGGCAGCTCGGGTCCCTCATAGGGCAAACAGAAAGGCTACAGTCATGGTCAGCAGCTACTCCTGCAATTCCAATGCCTATGGCAGAACAGTTACGTTGTGTAAAGAAGACATGGGACACATGTCTTCAGTGGGAAACTTACATTTCCTACATCACACTCTTCAGAGATTTCTGAACTCTGTGACAACCTTACGGGATGATGGCAATAAGTGTATGCAATTGGACACTGCCCAAGCAGCTGCTTTGAGACCCATATTTCTACGGGTGCACACTCAACGATTCAAAGGAGTCACTTGCAGATCTTATTTAGGTGCAGATTCTTTGTCTACTTGAAGCGGGACCTGAGAATTTGCACATGTAACAAGTTCCTACATGATGCCCACGATGGGTTTTTGGGAAAATTAGTTCTCGTAGCTGCCAAAGTTATACTCAAACCAGGTGAAATTGGAACTGGGAGGCAAACAAGAATGCAGAATATGCTTATGAATTTAGCATGAATTTATGTCAACAAATAAATGTCCTTTAACCAGCACCTTGAATGAATTTAGGACCCCTGGTGGTGCAGCAGATTGAGTTCTATGTAAATTAGTGCCTTACCCCACAAACTATGTGTAGGAGTAGGTATGAGATGGCCTGTTCCAATAAGACATGCAATTTTGGAAACTCTATGGATGAATTCTATTTTGTTTAATGGCATCTTTATGAATGTAAATCAATTCTGGGCCAAGGGGCTTGTTTTTATTTAGAAATATATTATGTATTACATAAAATAAATGAATGTGTTATGCTTTGAAGAGTTTATAATTAATAGGAATTGAAGCAGGGTATTAAAATTATAGAACAAAAAATTAAAGAATAATTTTAAAGCTAAATTTTCTGCTCATGCCTTTAAAGTTCATCAAAAGCCCAGGAAGTACATTATTCGTCACAGGATCATATTCTGAACATGTTGCATATATTTTGGATATAATATCATGAGAGATGAAGTTGCATGGGCATTGTTCTTGGTGAGGCTGGAGGACAGTTAAATAGAGGAAGCTCCTCAATCAGATGGATTTATGCCATAGCTTCAACAATGGTTCCAGCATAAAATAGGCATGAGGATGCCACAGGACCAAGCAGGGATTAATGCTGCTGTACAGAGGGGAGTATCAGTCGGAATGTACTTGACAGCAGACAACACTGACTACAGTGCTGTGAATCTGAAGTTATATGTGAAATGTCTTTTTTAGTGCTTGAAAGAAGCATGGAGATTTCATGGGAATGGAGATAAGCAAAGAAAACTCACTTCTATGTCAAACCTAGATGGAAGCTTCTGAGATTTTCATCTCTACGAGAGTGGGTAACTAACTTCCTTTCATAGAGCAGCCTGGGGTTTGAATCACAGATTCTTGCCAGCTCACTTCCTATCCCACAGCACCACCAAATCTCTTTCTGCAAGCGGAGAGGGTAGGTGAAATAAAGGGAAGGGGAAAGTAGGATGTTAGGATAAAATAGTGTGATGAGCATAGGTTCTGTGGGTAGTTTGGGAAGAAAATTTTCGTGGGTTTGTCTGACGAGTTGTTGCACACGAGTCTGATTAGGCAGAGAGAGAAGTGTTAGGCTGATAATAAGTTTGATATGGATCTAGAACGTTATTAGAGGCTTTTCAAACAAGAAACCCATGTGGAAAAAATATTTAGAGAAGGAAATACCTAATGGCACAGGGTTTTCTACCTGTCCAAATATTTTGCCAAGTAGGAAAAATCATACAATCTTTCTTTTTCTAAAAGACAGATGATTTTCTCTTAAATGCCTTGTTTCATGACACATGAATATTTACAGCCAGTTTGTAAAATCAAGTGGATAGGGGATTGCAATCACAATTTATCAGGTAGTTTGGATTAGTCTTTTGAGTTTGACCTGCCGTGGATTTGTCTGACCTAACAGTGTAGCAGTGAGAACAGAGTCATCTGTTGGAGGAATCAGTAAAAGTAGAGTTCTGCCCGAACTTGAGAAGCAATGAAGCTTCCAGGAGTGTGACCCTGCACATAAAATAAAACCACGGTGGGTGAAGACAAGACTGAAGCTAGCTTTAGGTAAGGAAAAAAAAAAATAATTGAGAGAAAAGGTTAGGCACTTGGGAAACACTTCATTTCATGAAAATCTTCTGAGTGTGAGTTGATTTTGCCATTTAAAAAAAAAGTCGGAAGAAGCCATTTTCTGCTTTGTTTAATTGTTTTCTTTTGGGGCACAGAGGAGAGGAAAGTTTTCACACGTGGGGTGACTGGATCAACCAACAGCGCTGTCTGTGATAAAGGCACTCGCTCACAGCCTGTCCGGCAGTTTGTGTGAAGGTCCAGCAGGAAAACTCTTCCCAATAAAGATGTTTTATCCTGAATAGTGCTCAGAGGCCCAGTTATACTTTGTCATTGAATCGAATGCATGAAGGGCTATTAAGGGAGGAGAACGTATGAGTCATGGCAACGTCAGATCTCTGGGTTTACTAGACTCGATGTGACTTCCATAAGGGCACGCTCACGTGCAGCATGATCTTCTTCAAACACTCCTAACACCTGGGTTTCTTTCATAGCTTAACTCCATTGTGCCGGATACGATCCCCTCAGTTAACCCGAGTGTGGTTCTGTGCTGTTTAGCCTGAAAGTGCCTGACTCATCCCCATCTGTGCCCACGTCTTCTTTCAGATTGAGATGTTAACACTGGTCCATTTTATTAAAAGTTTCAACTTTTTCTTCTGTTTTTTCTCGGCCTTGAGAGAGATTGACATGAGCCTCTCAGGTTCAGTACAGGAGTAGGCAACAAAAGGCATTACAGTGAGCAAAACTCGAACATTCTACCAGTGGAGTAGTATTTTCTATGTCTTTAGAATCTATATTAGCAATAGACTGGCTATCTGAAAACCTTTTTGTGTTAGATAAATAGAAAATTTAATTATGTAAACAAAATAAATGCACTCTGTTTCTCTCTACCCCAGGTAATGCCCACATTAAAAAATTAGGCCCAAGAGTGATAATGTTAGCCAATGAGAAAATTCAGGAGATAACATTAAAACACTGACTCTGAAGTTTTGAACAATATGCTTTGTGTATGAGTTCAAGCATGTATTGGTGGTAAAAAATAATCCATATCAATAACTACTTAATTTAATTAGAATCTATCAGTTGATAGAGGTAAATTCATATGTCTTAAAGGCATAAAAGTAATGAAAGGTAAACTATGTTATACAGAATATTTTACCTGTACTGCCTCACGCTGAATGGGTTTAAAAGAAAATGAAAGCATAAAAAGAAAGAAAAGAAAATAGCTAGTTTAGAAATATAGCTAATCACCTTCCTGACACGATTACTGAAGACAAATGTGTGCATAAGCAAAAGTGATGAAGAAAAGCGATGGTGTCCAGCTATCAAAAGATATAGCATCGTAGGTCTTAAAGGCTTGAACATAAACAAATGGTCATCTGGCTCAGAAGTAACAAAGCCCACAAGGAAGAAGAACACAAGCCTATATGACCATGAGGTGTCAAAGGGATCAATTATCAGGCTTCAAAGAGCTAAAAATCATAACAATACATTGCATGCCCACCTTCCAGATATGATCACTGACAACAAATGTGTGCATAAACAATGTCTGGAGTTTTAAAAGACTAAAGATAAACAATAGACCATCCACTTGAGAAGAGACCACACCCA
>PVJH01006020.1:0-105994 GCA_004026705.1 Nesogale talazaci
CCCACATACATAGTCAATTTGATTCCTGAAAATTCCATCTGGTAAAGGTCATGGATAGAGTTGCCATTTATGTTGTTGCAAAAAGCTATCTCCAATGAATAAATTCTTGGTCTTTCAAAACTCTATCATGCAGTCTCCAGCCTCATTCCTATCACCAAGGTCATATTTTCCAATTACGGATCTTTCCTTTTGCTTTCTAATGAATCTTGATTGCATGTTGATCGATTTCAGAATGAAGTTGGTACCTCTATGTCTTCATAGTTGGCTTTCGAGGTTTATGTGTAAATTTGAATAATAGTTATATTAAAGGGTCATCTTTGCAGGTGTTTAGATACTACCCTAGCACAGACAGCATTGTACTTCAAAGTAGTTCTGAAAATGTTTTCTTTGCTAATGAAGGTAACACGGTTCCTTTTGAATTCGTCCTTCCAGTATAATAAACCACATGATTGTCTGATTCAAAATTGTCAATATAAACAAGTTCATTTCAGCTCACTGGTGCTTAGGATATCAATCTTTATTGTCCCATTTCATATTTTATGACATCTGATTTTCCTAAATAGTAGTACCCAAACAAAAACCTGTTTTTCTTTTTTTCCTATTATATGGCTTTTAAAAATAACATGTTCCTTATTGTTCTAAGATGGGAAGATAAAAAGGAGTAATCTCCAGAGCAGTTTGGAGAAAATGAAAGTCAGTCTAACAGAAAAGGAATATGAAGAACTTTTAGAAAATCTGCCATCAGATGGTGAGTATTTTAGACATCTTGAGGACATCTTTGTATTTTAGCTCCTACATTATATTCTGTAAAATAATTAAAATTGGTAACAAATATCTAAAGATTTAGTAAATAGATGAAGATTGAAGTGAGCATAATTAATCTAAAATCAGTATTATCCATATTTCCTATGTGGGAGAGCTCACCAAAGTCATTAGTAGACCCAGATTAGTTAGAAAGCAAATTAGGAAAAAATTATAGAGAAGTCAACAGAATCCATGCTTCTACTCATCTGTTGTTGCTGTGTGCACTATAATCTACTAACTGATCCTACATCTGTTAGTGAACCAACTATCACCAAGCTAGTTAAACAGTGATCTTCTAATTATCAGATCCCAGAAGTCTAGATGACACTATGGGTTAGACTCTGGAAAGCTAATTGAGCAGTCAAATGTTCAAACCTACCATCTACTCTGTATAGATGAGCCAGCCTAACTCTACACAGGGTTGTTATGAGTAGGAAAGGAATGGTGGCTGTGGATTTGGTTTGGTGGTATGAACTTGATTTAAGTTTTGTTTTATCAAATATCTGTGATGTCTTTGGCAACATTGATTATTTTTCATCTTGAAATGACCATCTCTCTCAGCTTCTGTACAGTATGCTCTCATTTTCCTCCCTCCTATCTGGCTTTCTTTTCTGTTTACCTTGACAGGTTCTTTTCTTTCAACAGCATTTAAAAGCTTGAATGCTCAAGGTTCCTTCATCAGTTCAAGATTCACTACAATTTCAGTCTATGTTATATTTCATTTATTTTTGTGGTATTAATTATACTTTTTTAATGAAGATTGCCAATTTTCCATCTTTGGCTTAGCGTCTCCCATTAGACAGTTAGCTTAAGTTTCCCAAAAGGAATACTTTCGAATTGTATTTCATGCATCTAATCAAATTTACTTCATCGATGAGTACTTTTGCATTCTTTATTTCAGAGTCATCCTCATAACTGTCATGTAATATTTTCCCTTAACTCTTTTTTTGGGAGAGGGGTATCTTATTCTTCATTATAACACTTGGTAATTTTTCAATCCTAGATATTTCTCAGATTTATCCCTGAACCTTGCTTTGTGATTTTATGGCCTGAGTTCTGACCTTTTCATGTCTGGGACAACAACAGCACCCTAAGAATAACAGTAGCATATTAACTGGTCTCTCACCCTATATTCTTATCTTCTAAAAATTCATGCTCCTCTCCTTACTGACCCATAGCACTATGTGGAACATCACTAGGGACATGGTGCAGGAATTGTGCCCAGTCTGACCCCCAAACACCAGAACGAAACACAGAAGGGAGCACAATAGAGCAGTAAGGGAGCAAAGCAATGAAGTCCCCAAGAAATCACAAAGAGACTTTGGGGGCAGGGCTTGGCATTTCATCAGACTTGATCAGAAAACATAGGGGTCAACAGACAGACCTGAAACTATTTATAGGTTTTCTTTTTTTTTTTTTCGAAAAATTCTATCTATATAAGATAGGCAGGATAAATAATCCTGAGGAGAAAACAATGGGACTGGTGGTTCTGGGCAGACATGAGAGAGGAGGGGGGTGTGGGGGAAAGAAAGGAGTGAGCTAACAAATCCAGGGAGAGGGGAACAACAAGTGATCTAGAATCGATGGCAAGGACAATGTGGAATTCCAGGTGGGATTTGATCAAGTGCGATATAGCCGAGAGCAAATGAAGATCAAACATGATAATGGGACAGGAGGAAAGTAAAAGGAAATAGAGGAAAAAAACTACAGCGCAAAAGACATTTATAAAGGTCTAAATGCAGACATGTACATATGCAAATGCATCTATATATACCAATAGGGATATAGGTCTATGTACATACATTTATATGTTAAGTATTAAGGTAGCAAATGGACATTAGACCTCTTCTCAAGTCCCCTGCAATGCAAGAACATTTTGTTCTCGTAACCTGGCATTCTGTGACACTATCACTTAAGAAAAAGTGGGTGTGGTGCATAAGCAAATGTGGTGAAGAAAGCTGATGATGCCCAGCTAATAGAATATAGTGTCTTGGGTTTTACAGACTTGAAGCTAAACAAGCGATTATCTAGCTGGGAAGCACCAAAGCCCACATGAAAGAAGTACATGAACACTGGCCTGTGTTAGCACAAAGTGTCAACAGGATCAGGTATCAAGCATCAGACGATCCAAAACAATCATATAATGTGAACAAGGAAGGCTGGGGTGGAGACCCCAAAGTCCATCAGTAAACAACTGAATATCTCCTCACAGAAGGGTCACAAGAAAGGAACGAGCCAGCGAGGGCACATTCTAGCATTGACAAAGCACAACATCCCTCTAGTTATTTAATGCTTTCTCCTCCCAACTATCATGACCCCAGCTCTACCTTACAAATCTGGCTAGACCAGAGCATGTACACTGGTACAGAGAAAACCTCTCTGCACACAGAATCCAGGACAGACAAACCCCTCAAAATAGTAATGGGGGTAGCAAGACCATGAGGGTCAAGGAAAAGTGGGAGCAGAAAGGCGGAACTAATCACAATGATCAATATAAAATAAACACACAATGATAAACAACAGAAACATGGGTGAAGGGAGGCAGCGGATCTATGAGATATGAAAATAATAATAATTTATCAAGGATTCATGAGGGTGGTAGGGTGGGGAAAGGAGGAAAAATAAGAGCTGATACCAAGGGCTCAAACTGAAAGAAATGTTTGAAAAGGATCATGGCAACATATATATAAATATGCTTAATACAATGGAAGTGTGGATTATTATAAGAGATGTAAGAGCCCCCGATAAAATTATTAATTAAAATTTTTAAAAATTATTCTCCATGTAGCTATAGAAAAAAATTATTCTCAAAGTATTTGAAAAAATTATTCTCCATGTAATTTTTCTATCAAATTAAATTCTGACTATAGAACGTCTCTGATTTGTTGTTGTTTTCAGTTCCGATATGTTGGTTCTGATTTATAGCAGTCATATAAACAACAGAATGAAATATTGCCTGGTCCTGTGGCATCCTCGCAATTGTTTGAGCCCATCATTGCAGCTACTGTCTCAACCCATATTTCCAAGGCCCTTTCTCCATTTTGCTTCCCCTCTACTTTACCCAGCATTATCTCTTTCTCCAGGGATTGATCTCTCCTGACGTAACAGACTTACGTATGTAAGACAGTCTCATCATTCTCACCTCGAAGAAGTGTGCTGGCTGTGCATCTTCCCCGGCAGATCTGGCTGTTCTTTTGGCAGCCCATAATACTTGCAATACTTTTCTCCCACACCATAATTGAAGTGCATCGCTTCTTCTTTGGCCTTCCCTAGTCAATGTCCGACTTTCACATGCGTATGAGGCAACGACAAACTACCATGGCTTGTGTCAGGTACACCTCAGTGCTCAAAGTACCATACGTGCTTTTCAACATTTTAAAGAAATCTTGTTCAACCCATCTACCCAATGCAGTGCATCATGTATTCTCCTGGCTGCTGCTTTCATGAGCATCAGTTGTGGAAACAAGCAAGAGAAAATCCTTGATAACTAATCTTTTCTCTCTCACGTTACCTACTGCTTTGAGGCTTTTGGTCTTCTATACCTTGAGTTGCAATCCATACTGAAGGTTGCAGTCTTTGCTCTCAATCAGCAAGTGTGTCATCTGCACATTGCAGTTTGCGACTAAGCCTTCCTCCAATCTTGATGTTGCATTCTTCTTCATATAATTCAGCTTCTCTGTTTATTTGATTCATATAGAGAATGATTAAGTATAGCGGGAGGAAGCAACCTTGGTGCGTACCTTTATTGCTTTTAAGCAATGCAATACTCCCCTTGCTTTATCTGAACAACTGACTCTTGATCCATGTACACATTCTGCATGAGCACAATGAAGTACTCTAGAATTCCCATTCTTCTTAAGGTTATCCATAACTTATTATGGTCCACACAATATAATGCCTTGGCCTAGGCAATAAAACACAAGTAAACATATTTGGTTTCTCTCCCAACAGTTTTGTTGGCACATAATTCACATATCATACAATTGAACAGTCCAATCACATCTAGGGGCATTATACAATCACCAAAGAATCTGTCTTAGAGCCTTCCCCCCACCTGCATGGTTATATCACCTTTAAACTTCAGTTGTACAAACACCATCAGTTCTAGTTCTCCACTCACCCCAACTGCCTTCATTGTTTACTCCCCAAATCCCCTTTCTCTACTTAGCACCCATCCCCCACCCCTGCATTTCCCTATAACACCTTGTATCAGTTATTAGCATTATGCATTCATTCCTCCTGTGCTTCACATCTGGGAAACCCAACAGAAAACAATAAAAGATGAATTACACTATAGTGGTAAGGATACTTCCATTGTCTCTTGCCACAGATATTTTTACTTTGAACAAGTTGTTGGTATTGCAGAATTCTTTCATGTGATCTATAGCTTTATTTCCATTACCAAGACCACGTTTTCCAATTACTATTCCTTTAGTTTACAACTTTTACATCTCAATCACAAGTAATTATCAGTGCATCTTGACTGCATGAATGTCATCATGACTGAAGACATTGGTAACATTATTCAATTTCTTCATCATTATAGATAATATACAAATTTGAGCAATAATAGTATTGCTTGTATTTCCTTGAATGCTGACAGACATTATATTACCACAGATAGCATTGTACTTCACAAGAGAGCTTGAAAGTTCTCTTTGACAATAAATGCAATGCCATCCCTTTGGATTGTGTCATTCCCAGCATAGTAAGTCATTTGATTTGCTAGTTCAAAATGACCAATATTAGTCTATTTCACTTCATTAACACCTAGGAGATCAATTGTTATGTGTTCCATTTCAATTTTGACAATTTCCAATTTTCCTAGATTCTTACTTCAAACATTCTATCTTCTGACTACTGGTATATTTTGCAACTGTTTCTTCTCATTTGGAATTGTGTCCCATCAGCAAGTGACGGTCCCAAAGACTATGTAACAGGCTTACGCCCTTCATGTCATTATGGTTGACTTTACTTTGAGAAGGGAAAGCTTCCTCAGTTGTATTTTGGGTGCCTTCTGATCTATGAGGCTCATCTTCTGGCATTCTCTCTGATAAAAATCTGATATTCTTCATTAGGCCTTTAGTATCTGACAATATTTCAGTGGTTTGCATAAGGTTTTCAGTGACTAATTCCTCTTCTTTGTAGTCTATTCCTAGTCTGGAAGCTCTCCTGAAACCTGTTCACTTTGGGTGACCCTACTAGCATTTGAAGTAGCTTCCGGCATCGTGGCAACACACAAGCCACCATTGTAAGACAAACTGACGGACAAGTAGTGGCCCCTGCTTAGAACTCTGTAATTAACTGAGCCCTGTGGCATAGTGGTTGTGTGCGGGACTGCGGCCCACAGGGTTGACATTCAAATCCACCAGCAGCTCTCCAGGAGCAAAGCTGGGCCTTCTTCTCCCACCAGGGCAGTGATGCAAAAAAAAAAAAAAAAGAACTCTGTAATTATTACTATAACCAAAAGAATGAGTTCTAAAATCTGTTTGATGGTTTCAGAGACCAAACCATCAACTCAAGGAACCTCTACACTTTGCTCTTCTTTTCATTTATGGTTTTTATCTTCTGGCCATGCTAAATTGTTCTTATGCAGCATACTATTTTAGGCTTTTTCATTTTTCTTACCTAAGTGGTCTCAGACTTGAATGTACAATAGAATCACCCAGAGGTCTTATTAAACCACAGATTGCTGGGTCTCAGCTCCACAGTTTCCAATTCAGACGGTCCAGGATGGAGCCCAGGACTTACATGTCCAATAAGTTCCCAAGTATACTCATCTCACATACTATCTTCTGAATGATGCACTCACTGGATGCTCTAGGCCAGATTTAGACCTAAGTCTTAGCGCTGTGGTAACACCTGACAGTCTAAGTTTGGTGACTGTTTTCTGACAAATTGCTAACTTCAGTTATAGAACAAAAGAATCTCAAAAGCCAGAGTAGTTCATTTTCTCTACTCCAGATTCTAGGATTCCCAACAGATTTCTTCATTGGACCTGTTGCTGTTCAGTGCCATCAAGTTGGTTCAGACTCACAGCAACCCTCTGAGACACTGCCCATACTGCACCATCCTCACAGCAGTTGTTATATTTGAAACCATTGTTGCAATCATTCTGTCCATCTATACTGTCCAAGGTCTTCTTCCTTTTCACTGCCCCTCCACTTTACCAAGCATGACGTCCTTTTTCAGGATCTGGTCTCTTCTGATAATATATATGAAATATTAATAAGGCATACATCCTTGAAATCCGAACATTTTCCCTTATATCTTCTTTTTATCATTGTATTGGTGACTCTTACAGCTCTTGTAACATTCCATACATCAATTTTATCAAGTCTATTTGTGCATATGTTGCCATCATCATTTCTAAAACATTCTCCGCTTGAGCCCTTGGGTCTCCATTCCAACACCCCTTTTTCTCATCAATATAGTTGTTTGTTTTGGGTCTTCTGATACCTGCTCCTGTCAATACCTCATGATCACATAGGCTGTTCTGCTTCTTCCATGTGGGTTTATTTGCTTCCTGCTACATGACTGCTTGTTTCACTTCAAGCCTTTATACCCCAGACTCTGTATCTTTTGATAGCTGGGCACTAACCACTCTCTTCACAATTGCTTAGCACCCACTTTGTCTTCAGCATCATGTCAGGAAGGTGAGGAGCAAAGAGTGCCAGGTTATCAGAACAAAATGTTCCTGTGTCAAGGGAGACCTTGAGTATCTTAATACTTAACATATAAGTATATGTACATTGACCTCTATCCCTGTCATTATAAATTAATATGTTTGCATATATGCATGCCTATAGCTATACCTCTATTTTGCCTCCTATCTCTTTCCTCTTACTTCCTTTTTTTGGGGGGGGGGCATCACTGCCCTCTGGTGGTGGGAGTAGGAGGCCCAGCCTTGGCTCCGTGGAGCTGGAATTGAACTTACATCCCAGTGGGCCGCAGTCCCGTGCACAACCACTGCGCCACCAGGGCTCAGCCTCCTCTTTCTTCCTTTTACCATTCTTCTATCCAACTATCATGTTTACCTTCCATTTGGCTCTCAGTAATCCGTCTCAGATATATTGCACTTGGAAAGCCAAACATTTTTAAAGGTGTAAGTTAAACTTAATGAGTATAATTTAGTTGAATTCTGTCACACTATATATATATATATATATATATATAACTTATATTTGTTTTCTGAGCTTATGTCACTAATTGTCTTCATTGGACTTCTAGAAAATGGGACTAGTGATCTATATAATGTAATGAAAGGAATAAAAGCTATTACAGGTAAGTACCAAGGTACTATAAATCTAAATTCTAAGCCATATTGATTAGATTGAATTTTATGTGTGTGTGTGTGTGTGTTGTGTGGACATAACTGCCCCTGGTGGGAGTAGGAAGATTGAGTTTTTTTAATACTCCTACTCTAGAGAATGAGTGTCTTTCTGCCAAAATCTAATACCCAACTTTTATGACTAAAACACAAGTATTACAAAGTCCAATTCTCTTTTACAATTAATATTAATTTCCAGGTTAATTCTGTTATTTTACTCCTTATTATAGCTATTTAGAATCTTAGGAAGACTTAAATTCTCAGAATCATTCTCATAAATGTTTTATCTTAGCAAGTACAATAAAAGCAAGGTGAGATTTTTTAATTTAACATAATTGAACTCTAAGTTCCGCTGAACTTCTACGTACACTCCCACTCACTGGAGGTGAGAGAATTTCTTCCTTTCCCCCAAATTATACAGAAGTCCTACAAGAGGCAAAAGCCTTGGAAGACAATGCTTGCCCTCTTTGGCTTTTAGATCTATTCTAACTAGATTTCAGTTTGAGCATGGAGAAGTATTGGTGAAAAGAGATTATTATTCATCTAGAGCACCTATCAAAAATACACTTTCAGGAACTAGGGACATATGCATGGCGAAAGGGTCTAAAGAGTACTGAAACTGAATAGCGCTTGGAAGATAAGGCTCAGAGAAAAGGGTTGTTGATGGGGGAGCATGCTTCAGTGATAGATTTTAATGTCCTGCCAAACATACCTGAGTGGTCAAATATCCTGCAAGAATGGCTCCTCACAGGTAAGAACACTGAGAGAGGTTGGGTGTCATAAGATAGATGTAGAATGCAAGTCCTGAAGACTTGCCAAATCACTTTATTTCTTAAGAGGATCCCTGGAGCATTGCCTTCATTAAAGCAACAAATGTATCCACCCAAATATTCCCACCTCAAATCTGAGAGTACTATTTCATCTCTGTCAGAATTATGACTGTATTTTGAAGACTTGCCAAGACTCAAACATGGCCTGCTCTGAAGTTCTCTTGTTCTTTAAAAGTTTTCAATATTGGTCTTCAGCATGTTCTTCTCAGCAAATAGGAGATGACGGTCTCCCTATATACTACCATACAGGCCTTCCCCCACCCCCTACCCACTGTTGTCAAGTGGATAAATATCTAAATTGAATCGTATTCTGATTTTAAAACATTAATAGCCACAGTAACCAACCAAATTCATAGTCATAATTACCATTTCCTCATGTTTCTTATATGCTAGATGATATTGCCTATTGTGCTCCTTTACAAATAATTCACCAGAAGTGAACATCTCAGCAATCTTAACTCACCATTTTAGGGGTTATCACCACTTGATATACTATCACTGGTATCTTTATTATGATTTTTAGGTGCATACAACACTTTAGAGTCTGCTTCCTAGGACTGCTTGTGGTGGTTTGATCTGGTTCTCAGGAGCAGATTCTGAGACTAGGCTTCATATGAAAGTGAATTATAGACGTTCCCAGAAAAATCATAAGGGGCAAGTATAAGCTTAAAAAGAGCTAAGTAAAAGTGCAATCTTAGACATAGTCCTGTAGATGATAGCTAACTGATCTTGCTCAAAATCTGTGTAAAGTTTATCCCAGAATTGTCCCAGCCCAAAGCAAAGGAGTGAAATACTGGGAAGGTTCACAAAATGAAGACTATCACCCAAAAGCACTGTGGCCCTTTTTTTAAATGCATCGATATGAATCCAAACAGTTACTAATTACTCTAAAGTGAACTTGAAAAAGTAATGGGACAGGGAAACTAGATAACTGGAAACAGAACAATCAGAATGGAAATCATGAAAATACACATTGTGGAAAATGTAGCCAATTTCACCAAATAATTAAATTATCCAGTGGAAACCTAATCTGCTGTGTAAACATTTACAAAACATACAATAAAATAAATTTTAATAAAAATAGGTAACTAAAGAGTAGGGAGATGGTTGTACAATGAAGGAAACTAAAGATATTAACTAAATACAACCTATGAACCTTTAACAGAACCAATTACAATAGATATTTTGAAGAAAATTGAGGAATTTAAATGTAGACTAGATTTCAGATGGTATTGCAGAGTTATTGTTAATTTGTAAAGGTTATGTAGAACAATATCTTATTCTTAAAGATGTATGTTGTATATAGCATTTAGGGACAATAAGTCATGACGTATTTAATTTCCAAATGATTCAAGAAGATTAAAAATTACATTTATATTTTCATTCACACACATATATATGTAGAGAACAAGAGAGAAAAAGAAAATATGACCAAATTGTACCATTTTTTAAAGCTAGGTTCCATAAATACTTATGAGAGGTCCCTTTTGAAATTTAATGTACACTTTATGAATATGCATGTACACTATGTAGAAGTATAAAGTCCATAACTTTTCTCAGATGTCAAAGGATATATGTCTAAACAAATTCATTTTGGAGTCACAAGATTTTTCTCATAGACCTATGTCTATCTCCCAAAGAAAACATTGGTGTAGAACACCTGAAAACCGCTCTCGACAAAATGGGAATCAACCTCACCAGCAAGGAACTGGAAGATCTGAGAGAAAATCTTCCAGTCAATGGTGAGCTTGTTAGATACCGTTGACATTTCAGCTTTGGTTTTTTGTACCTCTAGTAGTAGAAATAGGAGAATAAGGGAACTTTATTGTGAGGACAAAGGCGAAGTTGGATATAAGATAGTGACAGTGACAAAGATGTTAGAAATATAGTATTCTGGGCAGTATTTGGCATAGTCAGCAGAAGAGCCTTTAAAATAACCAGTTTTGAGTCCTAACTTTTCATTATAAAATACATAGTTTGATATTTTATAGGACTAAGAAGCAAAGTTTGCATTTTTTTTACTTAAATGTGCATATCTTTTAAATATTTTTCTTTTCATTCATGCTCTTCACATATCGTAAGTAGATACTATTGAATGACTATTTTAAGTGCCTAACAGAATTCCCAGTACGTTTACCTTAAGTACTTATGTTCTTATGCTATTTCATGTCATTTTCTGAGCTTAAAATTTGTCTTACAGCTGATAATAAAGTGGCTTTGAAATCCCTGAGGAATGAATTGAAAGCTTTTACAGGTAAGGATTTATTATAAATTATTTGTAATGGATCATTATATACACTGAAATGTTGAATAGTATTTTTCTCATATTCTATCAATGACTTACAAATGCATATATTTTCAATAGTCATTGATAAAAACCTTTATATCTAATGACCAACAGATTATTCTAAAATTATCTGGTTCTTATCATTTTTTTAAAAAGTGACTACTTCTTTCTATTAGTTCTACTGGCATATCACATATCTTATAATTTAATCATGCAATCGTATTAAAAAGATTTGTGCAATCATCATCATGATCAATTTCAGAACAATTTCTACTCATACTTATTGATCTTTCGTCTCCTTTTCCACCATTCTCCACTGTCATGCCCCTATCCGGATAGTTTTTTTAGAACTACCTATCTTGAATTTCATATTCAGAAAATTACACAAAACACAACCAAACAAAATTATACAAAGCAAACAAAAATCCATCAATAGCTAGACAAAACATAGAAAAACCTCAACCGAAATAGAAGTAGAAAAGATTAAAAAACTGAAACAACTTTAAAATGAATCAAAAGAAAGATCAAATGATAGGGTATTGAATTTTAAACTAACTACATCTGCCACAATCAATTTCACGATGCTCACTTTATGATAACAAGGCTACGCACATCCCTCTACTGTGGTCAGAGGGTATTTACGAGAGACTTAATCCATGTGGAGACCCTGCAAGTAGATTTGGGGCTTCTTCCACTGTCATCCATAGCCTTCTGTAAACTGGGTGTTCACGATGTAATTTCTGGTACTATTCCCTACTTCAGATTTGGGTCTTATTATTTACAATTCTGAGGTCACACAGGCTGGTGTGCTTCTTCCATATGGACTTAGTTGATACTCACTTAAGTGACTGTCTTTTTAATAATCCCCACTTATTCCATGACAGAAATTTCTTTTCTAGCTTTTTAAATATTATTGGTGTGGTTTTTTCTTACTCTTTATTTTTATCTCTATATTATTCTTCTTCTTTCTCTTTGGTTTTACTTTTGCTTTTATTGTTTCTGTTAGGTTTCCCAGCTTACGAACCACAGAAGGAATGAATGCTTAGACACAGTAGCCGATGCCATGGTTTATAGGGGCTGGGGTAGGTGGGTATGGTTTGGGAAAATTGGGAAGCAAGCAATGAATGTAGAAGGGGGAGAGAGCACTAGTGATGATGCACATACAACTCTTTTTAAAAGCAACTTAACTATGGAAGTTTATGAAGGTAGAAGAATTCGGGAGAGGCCCTCAATAATGGCTGTACAACAGGAAGAGTGTAGCCAATGGCACTGAACATACATGTAGAAGTTGTTGGAGAATGGTTTTATTCTATATATTTTGCCACAATTAAATAATGATAATTACACCAATAGCAATGAGTACAAAGAAGAATGTACTCTAAAATTAATTGTGTTTGTGATTGTACAACTCTTCTTGATATGATTGCCTATTGAATTGCATGATATGTGGAAGAAGTGCCAATACAAGTTTTTTTTTTTTTAAGACAAACCTTTAAGACCTCAGACACTATTCTTTCTGATAGGCAGGCATCATCTGGTTTCTTCATCACTCTTTGCTACAGACCCCATATCTTGCATTTTCTCTCCAGTGGGATGAGCATTGAGGGAGAGCCATGTAACAAGAACTAACTGTTCTAAGATTGTAGCTAGAATTAAATGCAAGCCTCAAATCCACTCATATAACTCTGGAATATATATCATATTATTCATTTTTTATATGTCCATTTTCATAAATGTCTCTATCATCTTAGTATGTAGAACATTAATAATCATCCCCGGGAAATAAGACAATTCTATTAGTAGTGCCATTAATATGGCCAATTCTCTGGAATTTAATACACTGTTGAGAGAAGCAATACATTTAAGTATGGCCTAGCTCAGATTTCATTACATGAATTGTGGTCTTCTGCATGTTAAACTCTAAAGTGACTGGACACTATTTACACAAACAATGGGAGGTGGTGATAGGGCAAAACACTTGATGACACTCATTAACAAAGGGATACCCGTGTTTACATGATTAACATGTCATAAGAAAGCAAATAACATTGAAATCGTAAATATATGGTAGGAAAATGACAATTTCTTAATAACAAATCTTAAATTATTTTATTTCATTAGTATTTATGAACCCAAACATCATTAAATGGCAGAATTACATGCTGAAAGGACCAAAGTAGTAAATCCATTGTGCACAGCTACTCATAGTTTTAACCCCCCAAAAAGGGAAATCATATCATACATTTGGTATTTTTCAAACTTGCTATCTCTCTTTCTCCAAAAATTCACTGTCATTGAGTCAATGCCGGCTCACAGTCAAGTCACCTCCTGTGGGTTTCCCAGACTATGTTTGCAAGAAAACCTGGGCTTTCTCCCAACTAGCTACTTACTGGTGGTTTTCATAGCCCAGTGCATAACCACTACACCACCGTACAACCCACTTCTCTGTGTGTAGCTTACTGTCATTCCCACTACTGCTCATGCATCCCACTTACTAATATTAAGAAATACATTCTATTTTGTATTTTGGGTCATTTTATCTGGTTATCTTTTATTGTGTCTCTCCTCTTCATTCTAATATTAAAGAAGAGACTATAGTACATAAAGGTAAACTTCTAAAAATTTTGAAAATATTTTGGTCATTTATATTTTATCTATGAATATTCTGTATTTTCAAAGGAGAAAAAATAGATTCCAGTCAGCTCCAGCCAGTTCTCAAAAATATGGGGATTGAGCTTACAGATACAGAAAACAGGCAACTGTTGAAAGCATTGCCCATTAATGGTAAGCCACATAAATGCTATAATGTCTTCCAGAAATTTGATTTCATGGACCTGTATAAGTAGTCCCCAGCCATTTAATAGTACAATTTCCTTTTTAAATCCCACAAATTAATAGACTTCCAATTTTAACTTTAAAAGAAATTCTGTCTTAGAACCTAATATGAGAATCATCACCATCAAATAGTGGTCTGAATACTAATCCTTCAAATCATTGTTATGTTTAAAATGTGAACCAGGGGAGGCAATAAAATAAATAAATAAATAAAATGTGAACCAAAAAAATAAAGGAATAGGAAAGCAATACAATAGAAATGAGAAGATAGTATTTTTATATTTTTTACTGTTTTAGTATGGAAGAGCGAAGCTAATAAATGTCTCCAAATCAAAGAATGGACAATTTGTCACTGTGAAAAACATTTCCATTCTTAAATGTCAATATTGGGTGAATATAAAATAGACTAACTTAAAAAACAGATATTTAAAAATGTGTCTTTCTGAAATCATAAAATTTTAATGTTTTCATAAATTTCCATATCAATTTCCAAGGAGCTATATTGTACTTCTTCTTACAGATGATGGAATGGTGTTTCAAAACAGGGTGCTGAAGTCTGTGAAGTCGAATGAAAGTGAGTAAGAAGCACAACATAATGAAGACATAAGCTTTCACATCCTCAAGTTTCTATCAATAGAATATACTTTACTTTTGCTTTTTGTTTGACATGTGTGTTTTACACAGTAATCACCTTTACTTTATCTTAGAAGTTCTGATTTACATTTTTCAAAAGCTCCTTGGATGGTTGGGGGTGGGGTGAGAAGAATATACAAACAGAAACAGCGGCAAAGAAGAAAAGCTAACAGAAAAAAGGTTTGTTATTGATGAATATTTTATAATTTGAGCAGAAACAGAGAAAAAAACTGAGATATTAAGAAACAATTACAATCTCTCTTTGAAGATTACTCATTAGTGTTCTCTAGTTCTAGTTGTTTAATCTGTGCCCCACCTTTTTCCTACAAAGGTGTGTAAGAGACTCAAGGGGTTCCACTTGTAACTCCAACTCTGCTTTTTTAGGCTTCAAGGGAGTTGAACAAATCTATTGTAGTTTTTGGTCTGTGCTAAGATTGACAACTCTATGAGGTTGTGGTTCATTTATTTTTACACATATATCTGTGTGATTCTTACACCTGGTAGTAAAGGACAAATAATCTACTTATATGGACATATTTTTAATATATTTGAACTATTTCATTTTTGTCTCTTTCTTTCATGATCCCAAGAAGGGAAAGTTAATGTAAATAACTTGAATACTGCCTTAGAAGCCATGAATGTCAAGCTTACGCAAAAGGAGCTTGAGCAGTTAAAGGATTCTCTGAGTAATGGTAAGCATAATGCAAAGCATTGTTATACTAAAGAAATCAAAACTTAGTCCTTGATACAAAAAATAGAAAAGAATGAGAGAGAGAGAGAGAGAGAGAGAGAGAGATCATGCATTTTCAGGACTAAAAGGACATTCGAATAGCTTCCAGAAGAAATTAATGTAAAAAAAATCAATGTCTCTCTATTTCTGTTCTTTTAAAATCTGGTGTCTCTTTCTTCACACATCTGAGACTTCACAAAAGGTGCTGGTGCTGAGTGGAGGGTCAATAGTTCCTCAATGGGCCCTGGTGGCACAGTGCTTGTGAACTGGAGGGCTGCCCTCGAGGCCAGTACTTCAAACTCGGCTGCTCCGCAGGAGACTTGGGTCTGGGTTTGGCTAATGGAATTCTATGTCTAACTTTACAAAGAACTGCCTGTTTTCCAAAATGGCCACACCATTTTACATTCCTACCAGCAATGATTCCAATTCCTCTGAATCCTCACAAGTTCTTAAATTTTCTGTATTCATTTTTTAGTAATATCATTTTGGTAGCCTTAGAGTAGTATCTCATTGTGTTTTTAAATTACATTTTCCTAATGATAAAGGATGTGAGCATCTTTTCAAGTGATATTTGTCCATTTGCATATCTCTTTGGAGAGTTGCCTATTCAAGACTTGTGTCCATTTTTCTCTTGGGTTATCTACCCATCTGTGTGTATTCTAGATACGAATCCATCAGTTTGTTGTACTGCAGTGGGTTGCATGTTGTGTTGCTGGAAATTATGCCACCAGAATGTCAATTATCAGCAGTGTCATCCTTAGTTAAGACCCAGGATGAAGAAGGAATGGGTTTCTTGAGGAAGGAATGATTCCTGAAGGATTAGCCACTGTAGACCTTATAAGTAGCAGTGAAACACTGTCAGGCATAGCAAGAGACTCAAAATGCAATTGAGAAAGAGCTGCCTCCTGAAAGTAGAAGCTACCTTCAGTACATAGATGGAGTAAAGTGTTTTACTTCAATTAAACTTTTTCTAATTGCTCTTATTCATGTACTATGACATCTTGGTTATTTACTTATTTGTTTGTTTGATGTGTTTCAGATGAAGGTTTACAGAGTACATCATCAGTTTTCTATTCAACCGTTTATACACGTTTTGTTTCACCTCATCCATTGCAATCCCCTCATTATGTCATTGCCTTCTCTCAATGTTCTACACACACACACACACACACACACACACACACACAGCAATCTTAAATGGTTGATTATTCTTACATGGGGATAAGTTCAGTTCCAGACCCAAAAGATAAAGGTTATCATCTTATAGTTTAAACTTAAATTATATATATATAATCTTAAACTATATATCTATATAGTTTCTATACAAATGAAACCGGGGTATTATTTTATGATTGGGTTTTTTTCCAGATTTTTCTCCGACTTTAGCAGGGTATTTTGATGTGATTCTTTTCGAAACAGTTGGTAGTGGTAGCCAAACGTCATCTAGTTCTTCTGGTCTAGTTCTTCTGTTGCAGCTAATATTTGCACAATTCATTCGTCCATTGGATCAAATGTTTCACTATGTCTTTTGATATTTCAACACTTTTTTCCTCTGGACAGGAAAAAAACCAATAGCTGCATTTTTGATGGCTGCTTTTAAAACTCAAGTCACAACTCTTGGTCTTCCTTTGTTTCTTTTCATTAATATAATGTGAATTTTTAATTAAATGCTTGTATTGGGGGCTGTCTCATCACAATCTATACATTCATCCATTGTGTCAAGCATATTTGTACATATTCTGCCATCATCATTTTGAAAATTTTTTCTTTTTACTTGGACCCTTAATATCAGTTCCTCATTTTCTTCCTCCCTCACTCCCTCATCAACCTTTGATGATTTTTTTGTTTGTTTTTGGTTTTTTGCTTTTTTCTATTTCATTTTTTTAATCATGTTACTGGGGTCTCGTACATCGCTTTTCACAATACATAAACGCATATACTGTGTCAAGCACCTTCACACACCTTCTGCCCCCATCATTTTCCAGATATCTGCTCTTCCACTTGACCCCTTGAGATCAGCATCTCATCCTTTCCCCTCCGTCCTTGCTCCCCTCTCCCCCACCAACCCTCAATACTTTATAAATTGTTGTTTTGGCATATCTTATACTGCCAGATGTCTCCCCCTGCCCACTCATCCGATGTCCGTTCTTCAGATAGGAGGTTATGTGCAGATCCTTGTAATGGGCTCCCTCTACCTACCCCACCCGCCTTCCACCTGTCTGGTAACTCTACTCTCACCACTGTCTCTGAGTGATTTGTATGTCCTGGGTTCCCCGTATTATTAGTTCTCATCTCTACCAGTGTACCTCCTCCAGCCCATCTGGATGTGTAAGGTAGAATTGGGACCATGAGAGTTGGGAGGAGAAAGCCCTCAGGAACCAGAGGGAAGTAATATGCTTCATTGCTCCCTCACTGCACCTTGACTGGCCCATCACCTTCCCACGACTCTTCTGTATGGGGCTGGTGTCCAGTTGTCCACGAATGTGTCTTTGGTCCACATCCTGCTCTCCCCATTTGTAGTGATGTGATTCTTCCTCTTTGATGCTTGACATCTGCTCCTTTCTACCCCTCATGGTCACACAGGCTGGTGTGCTTCTTCCATGTGGGCTTTGCTACTTCTGCGCTAGATGGCCACTTGTTCACCTTCAAGCCTTTAAGACCCCAGATGTTTCATTGTTTGGTGGCTGGGCTCCATCGGCTTCCTCCAGTCTGTCCGCCTCTGCAGCCTTTTGTCCTCAGTGATCATGTCAGGAGGGTGGGGCACATAATGATAGGATTTTTTGCTCTTTGATGCCTGGTTCCTGACTCCTTCCACACCTCATGGTTTCACAAGCTGGTGTGTTTCTTCTATGGTGGGCTTTGTTGTTCCTAAGCTATATGACTACTTGTTTACCCTCAAGTCTTTAAGACCTCAGATGTTATATCTTTTGATAGCTGGGTACCATCAACTTTCTTCATCACTCTTGCTTATGCCCCACGTGTCGCCAGTGATCGTCTCAGGATGGTGTGCACACAGTGATAAGGGTTTTTTTTTTCCTGTTTGATGCCTGAAACCTGATCCTTTTGACACCTCTTGGCCACACTGGTTGGTGGGCTTCTTTCATGTGGGCTTGGATACTTCTCAGTTAGATGGCCATTTGTTTATCCTCAGGCTTTGAAACCCCAGACTCTACATCCTTTGATAGCTGGGTGCCATCAGTTTTCTTCACTCATTTGTTTATGCACCTACTTGACTTCAGTGATCATATTGGGCCAGTGAGCAGCATGGAATATCACATTAATAGAACAAAGTGTTCTTGCACTGAGGAAGTGCCTGGGTAGGGGCCCAAGATTCATCTGCTACCTTAGTACTAAACCTATAAATACATGTTACTGGATTTATTCCCTCCTAATCATAGATAATTATATTTACATATGTACATGCCTGTGTTTAGACATCTGCAAGTGCCCTTTGCCTTCCAGTACCTTCCTCTATTTCCTGCTACCTTTCTCCCATCCCACTATCATGCTAAGCCTTCATTTGAGTTTCAGTACTTCCTCTCTGTTACATTATCCTTGTTTAAGTCCTACCAGGCCTCCCACACCTTCCCCATCACCGATTCTGAACCACTTGTTGTTCCCCCCATCCCTGAGCCTGCCCAAACCCCCTCCACTTCCCTCCCCCATGTTCCTCAGGAACCATCAGTCCAGTCATTCTCTCCTCCAAACTTTCCATCTAGGAGTGCTCCCTTCTTAATTCGGTCCATTGTGGTGGCTCAGACCACATTGCTTCCCCACCATGTGATCCCCAAAATATCCTCTGTCACTCTCTGCTTCCGTAGGGAGACAGTATGACAAGCCCTGTTGTTGTTTGCCCAGTCCCCTCGTGACCAATTAGGTCCCCGCAGGGGCATAATCCTCGGAGCATCATGGGCAGGGATCAGACCAGTGTGGGGACCAGACCGGTTCTCTTTCTCTTTCTCCCTGTTCACCTGTATCCATGTGGGTGTGACACCTGGCCCTCCCCCCACAATGTGTTCTCTTTCACACCAACTTCCAGGGAGGGGTTCAGTCTGACCCTGTTTGTGGCTGACCCTGTAGCTCTCTCTTTTCATGCATCCTTCCATGTGTCCATGCTGTCCTCATCGTTGGTGCTTCATGGTAGGATCTACACAGCCACTCCAGCTTCTGTGGAGACAAGACCTATACTCTCCCCCTGGATGGGTTAGTGCCCTGCTCCCTCTGTTATCCTTTCACTTTCGAACCCCCTTTTTCTCCCTTCCCCCTCCATCCTTCTCCCTTACTGTGCTATACCCAACATGTATCTCCCTGGGTTTGGTCCCACCTTCTCCCCTTTCCCTAAATCACTACCAAACTGTTATATTATAGGAGGCTTCTCTTCTATACCTACCATGCTGGTTACACTTACCTCAGGGAACTCATGCTGGACTTCTCCTTTTGTGATTGGCTGACTTCACTTAGCATAATTTCCTCCAGCTTTTCCCATAAGAAAACATGTTTCATGTGCTCCTAAGTGCTTTTGAGTGAAGCATAGTACTCCATTGTGTGTATGTGCCAGAGTTTGCTGATCCACTCATCTACCGATGGGAATTTAGATTGTTTCCAACTCTGCAATAGTGAATTGTACTGCAATAAACATTGACGTGCATCCCACTGGCTGTGGTTTATTTCTTACCTCTTCTGGGTATATACCCAGTAGAGGGATAGCGGGGTCATAAGATAGCTCAATTTCCATTATCATTAGGTATCACCAGACTGCTTTCCATAGCAGCTATACAGGACCACCAGCAATGGAGAAGTGTTCCTATTTTACCACACCCCCTCCAACATTTGTTGCTCTCTGATTTTCTAATTTGGACTAAACTCAAAGGTGTTAAATGGTATCTCATAGTTATTTTTGATCTGCATTTCTCTGATGGTTAATGATCGGGAGCATTTTCTCATATGTTTATTGGCCATGGGGTCTCCTCCCAAGTGAAACTTCTTAGTTCTTTGTCCCATTTCTTCAAAGGATTAACTGGGTTCACTGATTTCCTCTTTTTGCAGGCAAGGAGGGTATTGTAGATTTTCGTAATAAGCCCTTTGTCTGTTGTGTCATTGCTAAAAATCCTCTCCCAGTCTATGGATTGTCTAGTTACTCTCTTGGTAAAGTCTTTTGATGCACACAAATGTTTTATCCTTAGTAAGTCCCATGTGTGAATTTCAGATTCTCCTGTGTGAACCTTTGATAATTGTAGGTGATTCTTTCCATATATTACATCCTCCTCTGTCATCCTTTACCCACTTTTCTATTGTTCATCCTCTTGGGAGAGGATTATATGTTGATCCTTGTGATGATGCCCCTCTCTCCCTCATCCTCCCCGTATCTCTGTTCTCTTTGTTGTAGATAAGGGGTTTTTCTATCCTGGATTCCCTGTGTTTATGGCTCTTATCTTTAGTAGTGTACATGTTCTGGTATGATTTGATTTGTAAAGTAGATCATGACAGTGGGGGGAAAGAAGCATTAAAGAACTAAAGGAAAGTTGTGTGCTTCATCAGTGCTATACTGCACCTTGATGGGCTCATATCTTCCTTGTGACCCTTCTGTGAGGGAATTTATTTTCATTGGTTATTTTTTTAGATAAAGAGAACTTCTTATTCTATTTTTTTTAGTTCATTATTGTTTACTTCTCACCAAACTTTATCTTACAGCCTCTGAGAAAGTTGATATGAAAAAGTTGATGGATAAAGTAGAAACTGTTATAGGTGAGGAAAAGTTATTGAATATATATTATTATATATTATTATGATTTTTACATTTACATTGGCACCTCTTATTTGATATTGCTTTTAAAATCTGCAATTTTAAATTATTGAAGTCCAATACCTAGAATTTGGTTTTGACTTTTTGATGATTTAGCAACAAAACATAGTGCCGAATTTTGTTAACAAGGCGTATAAGTTCATTTCTTCCAGGTTGATCAGAGATAGTTGCTAAAAAATATCTGCTAAAATAAATGCTAGTGAAATTTTAAAGTATTAAAGTTGTATTACCTTATTATTCTCCCAATAAGAAATTAAAAGAGTACCACACTGTGTTATTTTGTCTATATTTTCATTGAAATTAAAGTAATAGGCAGCTTTATTTTATGTTATTACTATAGTTATGTATTGAGTAGTTGGATCTAATTATACATTAATAGAAGGTTTATTATTATTAGGGATAACTAGTTATTTAAAATTTCATTTGTAATTATTTCTATCTTTTTGAAGGAGAAGCGATTAATATTAATGACATAGAAAAAGTTCTAAGTGACGTGGGAATAGGACTCACAAATGAAGAGTTCTCAAAACTGATGAATACTCTTCCAATAGATGGTGAGTATTTCAAATAAAAATGTAACCTTCCAAACAGTATGTTGCTTAATTGTGAAAATTTTTTAAATTAACTCTATTTGATAGCTTGTCAAAAATAATCCAAGTTGCACAATTCAAAATGATTTGGTGGCAAATGGGTTACACTTTGGGCTGTTAACCAAAAAGTCAGCAGTTCTAAGCCATCAGCAGATCCAAAGGGAAGAGAAAGATGAGACTTTCAACTCTAGTAAAGATAGATAGATAGATAGATAGATAGATAGATAGATAGATAGATGTTTCATTACAGTTATAGATATACATCACTGCCATCAAATTGATGCTGACTCACAGCGAGCCTGTAGGACAGGGTAGAACTGCGCCTGCGAGTTTGTGAGACTGCGACTGTTCAAGGGAATAGAAAGCCCTGTCTTTCTCCCAGGAAGGAACTGGTGGTTTCAAACTTTGGGTCTTGTGGAGAGGATCCGAGCCCAACAGATAGCCACTAGGTCATCAGGACTCCTCAGTAAAGATTAACAGCTTGGGAAACCCAAACAGGTCATTGTAATCTGTCCTGTACGGATCATATTAGTTGGAATTGGCTTGATGGCAGTGGAATTATATCTTAAAATACTGTTTATGCCATTTAATTTTAAATTTGAGAATCAGCAATCATGTCATCCTGATGCCTATCATCAGGGTGTAGTTATGTCTTTTATCACTTCAAGTCTTCAAAGAGATCTTAAATTTAACTCAGAATAAATGAGGGCCGGGTGACTATTAGAAGGAAACCAAACATTATAAAAGAAAAGAAAAATATGCTCTTCAGCAATGTAAAGTACCAGTAGTAACAGCCTATATTACTAAAGTTAAAACATGCCCAACTCTTTATAATTTGACTATTTGTTAGTAAATTAGAACATTTTCAAGGTAATTCATAAAGTATGTCTTCATGAAATTACTGGATTTATTTTGTCTTTGAAACCCCACATTGCTCTTCTGTAATCTGAAATTTTCTTTTTCTTAAAGATGAAAAGGTCTATCAGCAAAGGTTGATGGATGTCTTGAAGTTTTTTAATGGTGAGAAACTTAATGTAACATAGATAATCTGACCCCTTCATATGTATTCCTTTTACTATTTTCCTGTAATTAATTGATGAATCTGACTACCTAACACTTTAGCTATGACATACTATAGTTTCTTTTTTAAGTCAGTCTGTACTTTTGACATAATTCCTTTTGTTGTGCCTTGGAAAGAATCCCCATGCTCTCTTGAGATTTTCTAACCCTCAGCAGAAATAGAGGGAAGCAAGCCCAGGTTGCACAGTAAAATGTAAAAAGCAAATTAATATATTTTCATTTTATTTATTCAGAAGCAAAGACTATTAATTTGACATTCGTACCCAAAAAATGCACTTGAAAGACTCCAGGAGGTGAAGGGACATAAGCCTGGAGGGAAGGGCAAGAAGGGGGTTATGGAGGGTCATGCCTGGACAGAGTGCCTATGCTTCCCTCTCCCCTGCCCCCTGCCATATCCTGTTACACCCACACACCATTTGTAAAAGCACTCTTCATTTTATGTAAATTGACTTCCTTTGTAGCTTATACAAAATGTTCTGTGAAAAGGAAATGAAAAACTAGAATCTTTTAACATCACTAGAAAAAAACAAATGTTACTAGAAATGTTGGTTTAATTAATAGTGATGTAATTCTTGAAAAGAGACTAGCTCACTTTAAAAATCTTACATAGGTGCATTTACAATGGAGGTTACACTTAAAATAACCTGAAAGTCTAACTCTGTTATTGACTTAGTACACTTAAGAAAAATCTCATAAGCATAATTTTCAAGAATTGACAGTTTACCCTCATATTTTAGTGATATTAACTTTTATTTATGTGTCTTTCTCTTCATAAGGGGGGAAGATTTATGCCAGTAAAATTGATTCACTTTTAAGACGCATGGGCATATACCTCACTGAAAGAGAGCTGAAAGATCTGACACTAAACCTGCCAATTGATGGTGAGCATTTTAAATATTATTATTTTTCTTTTAACTATATTTTAATATTAAAAACTCATCTATTGATATTTTATCATTTTATTGGACTCTTATATCACTTATCATAATACATACATACCTATAGAGTGCCAAGCACCTTCACATGCCTGCTGCCATCATCATTCTCCAAATCTCTGCTTTTCCACTTGAGCCCTTGATATCAGCTTTTCATCCTTTCCCCTTCCTCCTCAGTCCCCCCTCCCCCACCAACCCTCAATATTTTATAAGTCATTATTATTTTGTCATATTTTTTTCACTTGCAAAAAAATCTTTCGGGCTGAGCCCCGGTGGCGTCGTGGTTGTGCGCGGGACTGCGGCCCACTGGGACGGAGGTTCAATTCCAGCAGTGGGGCTGGGCCTCCTACTCCCACCGCCGGAGAGCAGTGATGCCCCCCCCAAAAAAAATATATCTTTCATTTAAATTCTATCATTTCAAACTTCAAAATTCATTTGTATCTATCATCTCACTTGAGTCTCCTGTTGGTTCTCTGAAGGAAGGCTGATGTGCTTAAGGAAACAAAACTCTGGGTAGATGAATTATCTTCAGGATCACAAAGGCAATGTATAAACAACAAAGCCAAAATGGGAGCTCAGATATTTAGAACATGACATGGTTATTTCACTGCATTAAGTAGAAAGGCAAACTTTAGATATTCTTCTGTAATTAACTTAATTTCGCACTCTTGGAAGGTGGCTTGATGTTGGCTGGGATGAATGGGCATGCCTTCTGGACACACTGTCCACGATGCAGTCTCTTCAGCCCACCAAGCGGGCTCCCTGGGATATGGAAGTAGGGTTTAGTCAGCTGGAAGTATTTAGTGCAGGAAGGATGGCACACTTCTTAGGAGGTCTTGTGTACCATGAGCAGGGTCAACATTGCATGTCAGCAATATGGAGACTTTAGGAGCCTCTACACAGAGGTAGGAATGCTGGTGGATAGCACTTGGTCGATTGTGTGGGCATTGGTGGTGTCCTCATGGGCTGTTGCTGGGTTGAGAAGTTCTCTTCTGAAGAGATGTTTGCTATCCTGCAACTTGTCGACACTGCGAAGGTCACTTGTTAATGCACTATTCCATCGGAGCAGCTCCCTCTGACATAGTCCATGTGGTCATGGAGTAGAAGGGCATCCTTTCCCATTGCTGTGCAGTGGCTCCTGTGTACATGCATTTTGTTGGAGATACGCTGATGAAGGGCTGTGTCTAGTCTTTCTGGAAATAGGTGCACATCCAGCATAGCAGAAAATTCATGAGATTTTCTTGGTAATGTGCAAAAATTTTGCGTGGATCTATGTAGATACATACAAACTTTAACTAATCTTAGCACATGCTAACATTGCTACTAGATGTTCATGGAGGGTAGACTATGGTATATTCCTCAATGAAAATCATGAGAAGGTGCTGTTCCAGTGTCAAAGTTAGGAGTTGTATTGACATGGTAGTCAAAGGTGTGCTGGTCTTAGGGAGCAGTGGGCATCCTGCAAGTCACTCACTGTGGGTTGTAGCAGCAGCAGAAGGCTTGTCACCAGGAGGTTGCTTTGATTCCAGTGGAGTCACTGGCCAGGAGTGTGGTGTGCCGAACATAAGGCCAAGGAGGTGACATCGATTAGAAACTTATCCAACTTCCCATCCAAAGATTTTAAGCTGGAGTTAGGACCTCTGAGAACTCCTAAATGGCTAGAAATGTCTTCTTTAAGAGCATTTTTAACTTTTGTAATGAATTCAAACTCCTTGGGTTCGGACTCCTCCTCCAGCCGCATCTTTTTTAGGGGTACCTCACTGGGCACAGGTTGTGGCTCTGCTACTAGAGCTGCTGTTGCAGGCATGGACCCTTGGCTTGCCGATGACAGAGATTTATCCTCAGCCGTGTCAGATGCCGTCAACGTTAGTATTTTCAAGTAGTTACTTGGACAAATTTCTATTGATTTTGATACTTGTAGACGTGGGAAAATTTCTCTTCTCTTAATTATGAATCTTTTGAATGTGTTTGCTAATAGACCTTGAAGTCTCCAATTTCTCCAATTTCCAAGCCCATGAGTGCTTTCTCAGTCCTCAATTCCTATGATTATTTTGTCATATCTTACACTGTCCAACATTTCCCCTCGCCCACTCCTCTGATGTCTATCCTCCAGATAGGAGGTTATGTGTAGATCCTTGCAATTGACACCCCCTCCCTACCCCGCCTTCCCTCCACCCATCTGGTAACTCCACTCTCACCACTGGTCCTGAGGGGTTCATCTGTCCTGGGTTTTCTATATTTCTAGTTCCCAGTGTACCTCTTCTAGTCCAGCTGGATTGGTAAGGTAGAATTAGGATCATAGTAGTTGGGGGGAGGAAGCCTTCAAGAACTAGAGGAAAGTTGCATGTTTCATCGCTGCTTTACTTCACCGTCTCTTCCCCATGACTCTTCTGTAAGAGGTGTCCAAATGGCCACAAATGGGCCTGCTCTCCCTCTCATTCATAGTGAAGTGATTTTTGTTCTTTGATGCTTTGATACCTGCTCCCCTCAACATTTTAGATATTATTGAACCTTGTGAGGTAAACAAAAGGTCTTATAAAATTATTTACAAGCATCATTTAAAGGTGTGTATTTGATATCAAGAAGGTGTTCTGAAAAGCTCATGAAGAAATGTCAAGTCTATTAGAAGAACTCATCCTGTCTCTTGCTAGTTGGATGTACAAAATAGACAAGGATTCAAGATCTCCCGCGTCTTCTCCTTTCACATTTCTTTATTCTCTCTACAATATAGTAGAAATTGATGGGCATTGCTCAAATTCCTTGATATTGTTTTCAAAAAGAAGTGATTGAATTTGTCCCTTGTAATAAAATTTGAGCTTTTAAACAAAATGCAAATTTCAGGGAACTTTTTAAATTAAATTTATAGTGATCTAAAAAGTATGTTTTTTATACTCAAAGCAAAAATACACATATTTTAAAACCTGCATAACTCAATGAAATATTTTACAAATGTCAAGGTATCGTGATAACAAAATCATGGGTGAGTAATGGATTCATTCAAAGTGTCTTTCTTTGAATTTCAGCATGAAAGGCTTTCCAAGAAGTATGTTCTTAATCTCCTATTTAATTTTCTTTTTCATTATATCTCTAGATCTTATAGTTATGGCTTGATAATGTGGCCATGAAACAAATCCCTATTCTGTTAAAGTTTTTATTATAACCATGTACTTTATTTTTGTACATCTGAAGTACCACCAGAATATTCTTTAGAAACAAGTAAAGCCAGACTTCGCCTCACATACTTTCCTTGGAAAAGGATGCTATATTTGGTAAAATAGAGGTGCAGTAAAAATGAGGAAGACCCTTGAAGAAATTAATAGGGGCTACAACAATGGGCTCAGCATTAGAACAATTGTAAGTATGACGCAGGACCTGGCAGTGTTTGATTCTGTTGTTCATAAGACAATTATGGGTCAAAACTGACTCAACAGAACCTAACAATAACAACTGGAATTTTGTAGATACTAAAAAGGAAAGTTTACTGAATTTATGGGATATGTCGCAGTCACCCACTCCGATGTCAATTTGAAGATTAAGAGTGTAGGGGTGAAGTCTAGTCTGTCAGTCTGGAGAGAGCCAATGAGAGCTCTCTGTGGGCAAGGCCTTCTGAGAATTCTGGGAAATCTGGTACTTCCTTCTTGGTTCACTTCCTTGGAGACTCTCTACTGACAAGGCTGACTCCCTGCGAGACATCCCTGAAGAGAAGCCACATGGAGCTACCCCAGTGCTCCGAGCTGGACAAGCCCCATGGGACAACCAGACCTCTGAAGCCAGAAGAGCCACTTAGAGACCCCTGCCAGCGCTGAGATGTGCACAACGCCACTGGATCCAAAGGCAGGCTTCCCATCTGGCTTGTGATTATCTTGCATTTGGCGTCACTGCATGTGTTACATGAGTTTGACTGGTATTGGACATAAGGGCTAATATATCAGACTGGTAGACTTGGACTGGACAGGGTGGGGATGCTTTCGTAATGTACAATTACCTTTTCTATAAAACTCTCATATACATATGCAAGTTTATGAATTTGTCTCTCTAGTATCCCTGGACTAACACAATACAAATACATTTTTTTTCTTCTATGATCCCGAATTCATATCTAGATTTTCTCATCCACGTGGAATATTATTTTGCTACTAGAAAAAAATGGAAAACATTTTTCTTTTCCTTTCTTAACTAAGTAGAAGGATTTGTTGTTACAGAGTACTGTTGACTCCAATTCATATTGACCTTATGTTCAACAAAATGAAACACTGCCTGGTCTTGCACCATCTTCACAATTGTTGCCACGTTTGAGTCTAAGCTTTCAGCACTGTGTCAGTCCATCTCTGGTTTGCTGGCCTTCCGCTCTGCCGAGCTTGCCCTTCTGCTCCAGGCACTGATCCTTCCTGACAACATAACCAAAGTACAAAAGGTCACCAGGAGTCTACTGATTGCATTTCTTCGCAGACACATTTCTTTTTTCTTCTTTGAGTGCATGATGCAATTGATATTCCTTGCCAAATAGTACACACTAGTCACTTTGAATTCCTAAAACATAAAATATTATATATTTTAAATGTAATATAAGTTGTATTCAGGAAATAAGTGTTTATTACTGTTTGAGCACCATCGTACTCTTCTGCCTGCTCATGAACTAAAAAGCAAGGCAAACTTGTTGCCATAGAGGTTATTTCTGCTTATAACAGCTCAATAAGACAGAGCAGAACTGCCCCATCAGTATTTCTCAGGCTATAATTTTTGCAGGGGGAGATTACTTTTTTCTCCCATGATGTCATCACAAGGTCCCTTTCCATGAAGGGGGTAAATAAGATGCTAAATTTATGAAAAAGGTAAATATTACCAAATTCAAGTGTGCAACATAATTTTCTAAATCTGATTGTCATTTTTCTCTTCCATTTCTTTCTTATAGATAATGGTAAGGTTGATCTGAAAAAGGTGATGAATATAGCAAAGACTTTTACAGGTAAGATAGCATTTAGACATTTATAGTTGATTATAATCCTATATTGTATTTTGCCTGCTGTGTGGACAATATTATATCACAAACTTATTAAGGCTAGCATTTTACATATTTATAATTGAAATAATTATCTCCAACTTTTCATCTGCCTTTCACTTTGAACTATTTGGGACTTAGCTATAAAAATAATAACAGGGCTGAGTCCCGGTGGCGTAGTGGTTGAATGTGGGACTGTGGCCCAAGAACTTGGCAGTTCAAATCCAGCAGCGGCTCTCCAGAAGCAAGGCTGGGTAGCTCCCATGACCACCAGCGGGCAATGATGCTAATAATAATAATAATAATAATAATAATAATAATAATAACTTACATATATACACATATAAATGGCTATGTTTGAGTTAAAAAATTAACTATCACACAGATTGGTAATATATTGATTTTTAACCAGTGTTAGTTGTTCACACATGAGTTTAGTCCAAAGTACAGCCAAGTTTTGTAAGGTTTGTCAACACTGCTTCTTCGTTCCCTCACACAAATAACTGAGGTTATTTCTGTTTGCACATGATCTTCACATTGACACAGCATTTTCACTCAGATCCTCCTTTAAGTTTTGTGTTCATAACTGCTGATTTAAATAGTCAAAATGTAAGAAGAGAGGTGAATACTTTTAAATAAGTAAGATGATACAGTTGCCTTAAAAAATAATCAAATGAATCAACACTTAAAAAAAGACCTCAGTTAGATAAGTCTAATCTTATTTTCTCCTATGCTATAGTGTCTTGCCAAAAAGCTTACTTTCACTTTTTATGAAGAATGAAAAAATAAGTTTTATTTCACTTATCCTTAAACACTATTTAAACATATAAGGTTATTAAAGTGGAAACAGCAATTCATGAACCAGCATTTTTATTATTTTAGATTTTTATTGTAACCCCAAATTGCCATTTGTGAATATTCCCTTCTTCTTTCAAAGGTCAGAAAGTTGATGTCAGTAAACTTGACAGTATTTTGGGAAACTTGGGAATTGAACTCATGCCTAGTGAACATATGAACTTACTGAACACACTGCCAGTTAATGGTAAGACTTGTGGATGCTATCAGGGCCTTTTAGAAAGTCTGGCTGTGTAGAACTCTGTAAAAAATTCTAAAGTAAACTTAAAATGCCTAAAAATTGTTAAAAATGCAATGCAACATCCCCCAAAAAGTGCTATCATGTAGACCCTGATTTACATTGTTTTTTTACACTTAAGCTATTCATTTCTATCAAGGGAAAAACAACCCCTCCGATTGCTGATAACCTAGATTTGTGAAAATGACAGAAAACTTTAAAGTAAAGAGGATAGAAAAGAGAAAGGAGGAAGAGAAACAGGAATAGATATAAGATACAGGAGTACTAAATAAAGTAGTTGTATATGTTTATTCAGAATTGAATACAGTTTATCCAGAGTGGAGAGTCTGTACATAGAGAAAATGTTGCATTTCTCAACTTCACTATTAGATTAAGTAAAACAGAAAAATTAAAATGATTTTGATTGCATAATTCAAAGATAACTATTATTAATAATGCAGTACATTTTCTTTCAGCACTTTTATAAAAGATGGGTAGGTAGGAAGGAAGGTGGATCGATGGATGGAGGGATGAAATGATGGATGGAATGATGGATGAGTGGGCAAAGAGATGGATGGGTGGGTGGTTGGATGAATGGGTGGTTGTACAGACAGATAAGTAGGTAGGTCTGTAGGTAGATAAGCAGGCAGGCAGGCAAATATAGATAGTATATTCGTGTGTATATAAATATATTTAAGCTTACCTCTTTACAATTTAATGTACATTGATAGTACTGATAAGCGAAAAACTAAATTTTCTTTATTCCCACCTCCATGTTATAACTGTTGTCAAAAGTTTGAAATCTTTATTTCCAGGGTCCTTTCTATGGATATATATGCCCTTTAGATTAAGAAATCTTATAGGCAAATCTTTGCAACTCCCCTTAAATGTTCTAAAATTAAATCTCTTTAAGTAGAATAGCAAAATGAAATCTCTATTATGTTTTGCCAAATTTCCTTCCAGAAAAGTTATTGCAATATGAACTCACATCAACACCGTGTGAAAAAATTCATTTTACCAATACAAAGCCAGGGGAAGGAACTGATTGTTAAGATGTGCCACTCACTGATTGTAAATGTTGGTTTTATGGTTATTTATTTGCATTGCAAATGTGAAGGCAAAGACTTTTAATTGTTTCCAATTTTTTTATTATAATTTTTAATTTCTAACCCTAACCCTACTTTCCAAAATTAATATTAAAATCGTTCTAACTGCCTTTCCAAAACACCCCATATTTTATAGATGATGGAACAGTATATCAGAAAAGATTAATGAAAAACATAAAAATTTTCAAAGGTAAGTAATAGGCATAATGAAAAACCTTAGACTCTTATTTGTACCTTTAAAATGTTAATTCTCTCTTTTCCTATGTAATTGAGACTTTACCTATATGCTTGTTACTTAGTAAGTTCTCAAAAGTTTTAGTCTTTCTTGAGTTTTTCCTAACCCAGCCCAAAGAAACAATAATGTGAAAAGAAAAGGCAAAAGGTGAAGGATGAAGGTTGTCAGATAAGAATTCCAATCAAAAAAAAAAAAAAGCTGACGATGCTTGAACAAAAGTGAAAAATAGTTCAAGTGAGGTTGCCAATCAAGAAACAATATGGAAATATCCTAAATAATAGTTTTATTGGACTTTTTGTCGAGTGTTATATAATTTTTTCATTCATATTTTAAAGCTCATATAGTTTGTGTGCCTCCTTTATTGTTCTTATGTATGTATTAACTGTATGAAATAATAAACTACCTTTTGGTATTAAAAAAAAGAATTCTAGTCAATAGCTAGGACAAATAACTTTAAAGTATAGGTGTGTTGTCCAGGTAGACTAGAGAAATAAATATATAAACACACATATTGATATAAGGCAAAGATTTGTATATAAGAGGAATGGAATATTGAGAAAGCATCCCAACCCAGTCCAGTCCAAGGTCATAAGTCCGAGAATAGCTCCTATGTCTGATACCAGTCTATAAAGTCTCCTTTCAACTCACAAAGCATATGCAATGACACCAGGAAAATCACAGGCCAGTCAGTGCAGAGTCTTGTGTATCCAGTGGCAGTAGAAGCATCCTGGTGCTGGCAGCCCCAGAGGTCTGGTTCCATCAGGGCAAGCCTATGTGGCTACTCCTCCAGTTCCTCCAGGTTCCAGGACTCAGAATCTATCAGCATGCCACCATCTTGTCTTGTCAGCAGACGGACTCCAAGGGACTGAGTCTCTAGTCTCTCATCTCCATGATGGAAAATATCACGAGATTTCCCAGAGTTCTCAGAGGAAGCCATGCCCACACAGAGATCTCATTGACTAGCTCCAGATTGGCAGGCAAAACTTCACCCCTACACTCCCATTCATGAAATTGACATAGATCAGTGACTGCCACAACAGGAAAAAAAATAGCTTCTTTTTGTTGAAGATTAATGGGTCATCTCTCTTTAACTTTTCAACTCTTTTTAAGAATATTTTCTCTGTAGATTTGTTCCTAATATGAAATTTGAGGGAAGAGTTTTCTAATTCTCCTATTGCCTTTCTTTGGACAAGACTAGAGTCTTAGTTAAATAATCTTAGCGATATTAGCAATAATGAGAAGAAATTGGTTTTATTACAATTAAATACTTGCTCAGTAAAAAAGAAGAAAATCCTACTATGTGCACTCCTGATTTAGAATCATTCAACTTTTTCTCATATCATTTTCCTGTCTCTTAGAAGGGACTGTTGATGTCAATAAACTGGATACATTTTTAGAAAACATGGGGATCATGGTCACAGAAAAAGAATTCATGCAAGTGTCAGAAAAACTTAATCTGACAGATGAAGGTGAGCACTGTATTGCCCCTGTACTTTTTAAGAGCTACTTATTATTATAGATTTGAAAATGAGAGTGTCTCAATTTAGATTAACAAATATTTTTCAAAAGCCTAAAAACCCTTTAGCTTAATTATAAGATAAAAACAAATTCTGTGTTATTTACTTCCATTCATCTAAATGCTAATTTTTTTACTATGGATACTAAGCATGACATAAAATGAAACCAAGCCTTTGTTACACCAGAGAATCATCATGAAGAACTCAAAATGGGAAGAGAGGATTCACAATGAAGGGGATTCCCCCCATCCCAACGTCTCTATCTCCTACACTCAGCACTCTATTAAAAGATGCTTTCGACTGCGGCCCGCGGGCTTGCTGGTTCAAATCCAGCGGCGGCTCTCAGGAGCAGCACTGGGTAGCACCCACAACCACCAGAGTCAGTGATGCCCCCCGCCAAAGAAAAGATACTTTCACTTAGCTGTGCAGTGACACCTAGTAGACAAATATAATGAATAGCCTTCTTCTCTTCCATCATGAGCTTTCTGATGCCTCCCAGAATGCTTTCATTATGTTGAAATTATATTCTCAACTGCCACAAATTTATGCTCTCCCGAATTGTCTACAATCCATTTGTGGGGGGGGGGTGTTTGGGGGGAAGCATCACTGGCCTCTGGTGGTGGGAGAAGGAGGCCCAGCCTTTGCTCCGTGGAGCCACTGCTGGAATTGAACCTCCATCCCAGTGGGCCGCCATCCCGCGCACAACCACTACGCCACCGGGGCTCAGCCCCTACAATCCATTTTTATGGGTTTGTTTTTCTTCCTTTAAATCAATGAATTATGTGAACTGGAGTGGGTTTGGATAGAGAAGAATAGAAAATATCAGAATATTTGCTATACATTGCTTCATGAAAGTTTATGGTCAATTTTATATGTAAGAGTGTATGTATGTATGTATGTGTACAAAGCCTTCTTTGTGTGGCTTATAATTAAGAGAAAAAACAC
The DNA here is from genome assembly GCA_004026705.1 of Nesogale talazaci. NCBI lineage: Eukaryota > Metazoa > Chordata > Mammalia > Afrosoricida > Tenrecidae > Nesogale > Nesogale talazaci. The sequence goes on from PVJH01006020.1 coordinate 33,732, forward strand.
TGCCTTGACTATGTAATATAACACTCCTGGAGAGTCCTCGTCACACAGTGGGGTATAAGTCGGACGGCTAACTGCAAGGTCAGCAGTTTCAAACCACCATCAGCTCTGCAGCAGGAGATGAGGCCTTCTAGTCCCATAAAGATTTATAGTCCACCAAGCCCCAAAGGCAATATTTCTGCTCAGAGCAGTCAATGCACAAAGAGGACCATAGGGCCAGCCTCACTAGGACACACAACATCCCTCACTGACCCATAGCACTACGGGGGACAACACCGGAGACACAGTGCAAGAATTGTGCCCAAACTGACCCCATCACACCAGGGCAAAACACTAAGGGCACGCAGAAGAGCAGCAAGGAAGCAAAGCAATGAAGCCCCTGGGGAAGACCAAGAATAAACTTTGGATCCAGGGTGTGGCACCCCATCAGACCCCACTGGGACATATTCCTAAAGGACAACAAAGAGCACTGGAACTATTTATAGGCTCTTCTCTTTTTTTCTCATCCTTTTGTTGTTGTTTTATTATTTGTTTTCTTTTGTTGCTTTGCCTTGCTTTGTTGTTGTGCTTATTATTGTCTCTGCATGTCTAACTAGATAAGAGGGATAAACAATCTGGAAGAGAAAACAACAGACCAACAGTTACATGGGGCAAGGAGGAGAGGGGGAGGTGAGGGAAAGAAAGAGGAGTGTCAACCAACCCAGTAACAAGAGCACAAGTGATCTAAAATCAATGGTGAGGAGATTATAGGATGCCTGTAGGGCTTAATCACTAGCAAGGTTTAGGTCACAATCACCAAGAAGTTATGCTGAAAATACTATGACTTTATATTATAATCCACCTATTTTGCCAAGTGAAATGACAAATGTGGCAGTTATGGTTTGTCATATAAATAGTCCTAGTGATTTCTGTCTTCAGTTGATAGACAGCCTGGATTTTTTGTTTCTATTAAAGACAATGGAGGAATTCTATAAAAGTGAAGATGAGGAAAACCTGGAAATCCTCTGTCCAGTTCAAGGTCAAGCCTGTGTAGCTAAATTTGAAGATGGCGTTTGGTACCGAGCAAAAGTCATTGGGTTACCTGGGCACCGGGAAGTTGAAGTTAAATATGTTGACTTTGGAAATACTGCAAAAGTAACACTTAACGAGATGCGTAAAATAAAGGATGAGTTTCTGAATCCCCCAGAGAAGGCAATGAGATGTAAGTTGGCCCATATAGAACCATGCAAAAAGACAATGCGGTGGTCCAAAGAAGCTAAAGAAAAATTTGAAGAAAAGACTCAAGATAAATTTATGACATGTTCAATCATTAGAAAAAGAGTCTGTGTGAAGAAATTGTGAAAAATACAGATGATTACTTGTCATATGTAGTAATGGCTAAAGATTACATTGAAGGAAAGAAAAATTATTTGGATGCAGCCATGAAGACAGCCAGAGAATTGGGAGGAATTACTGAAACTTGAATGAAGGCAGAACATGACAGTGAGACAAAAGTAAAGGAAAAGGAAATAGAGGAGCGAACTAGGAGGCAAAGGATATTTATAGAGGTCTAAATACAGGAATGGACATATGTAAATATATTTATATAATGATAGAGCAATAAATCTATGTATATATACTTATATGTTAAGGTAGTGGCGTACATCAGGCCTCTACTCAAGTACTCCCTCAATACAAGAACGCTTGGTTCTAATAACCCGGCATTCTGTGATACTCACCTTCCCAACACAATTGCTGAAGACAAAGAGGGTACATAAACAAATTTGGTGAAGAAAGCCGATGGTGCTCAACTATCAAAAGCTATTCCACTTGGGGTCTTAAAGACTTGAAGACAAACAAGCAGCCATCTAGCTCAGAAGCAACAAAGACCACATGTAAGAAGCACACCAGCCTATATAATCATGAGATGTTGAGGGGATCAGGTATCAGGCTTCAAAGAGCCAGAACAAAAAATCATATCACTGTAGATGAGGAAGAGAGCATAGTGGAGACTCAAAGTCCATTTGTAGATATTTGCTCTCCTTACAGAAGGGTCACAAGAAAGAGATGAGCCAGTCAGGGTGCAGCATAGCAACAAGGAAACACACAACTTTCCCCTAGTTCTTTAATGCTTCTTCCCCAATCCCAATATCATGACCCCAATTTTACCTAACAAATCCCGCTAGATCAGAGCATGTACACTGGTACAGATAAGAGCTGGAAACCCAGAGAATCCAAGATAGATAAACCCCTCAGGACCAATAATGAGAGTAGCATTACAAGGAGGAGGGTAAGAAGAAGATGGGGAGAGAAATGAGGAACAGATCACAATGATCTATATATAACCCCCTCCCAACAGAAAAGTGGGTGAAGGGAGATAACAGTCAGTGTAAGACATGGAAAAATATATAAATTATTAATGCTTCATGAGGGAGGGAGAGAGGAGAAGGGGGGATGAAATGAACTGATACCAAGGACTCAAGTAGAAAGAAAATGTTCTGAAAATGATAATGGCAATATATGTATAGATGTGCTTGACACAATGGATGTGATAAAATCTATACAAGCCCCAATAAAATGATTTTTAATTAAAAATAGAGAACATCAAGTTAAACTACAAAAAATTATAGTCTAGGAAATGCGAAGGGCAAGTCTATTTTGCTATTGGGCCAGAATCTATTCAATGGCATTAAGTTTGATTAAGTTTGATTATAATTCTATACGTAACTTATTCCTTCTAACACCACACTCTACCTGGACTTACGCTATACATTAAAGCTGTCAAATCTTTATCTAAATCCTAGACTTACCACACAAGTTTCCTTCAATACACTAAAGCATTTAATCTAACATAATTGGACAACTAACTAGTTTGTCATATAATCTTTAAATCTAGTTAAAGTTCATAAAAATATTAGATACATTACTTGAATGAATAAAATATCCAGCATCCAGGATAAGGGGTAGCCATCTGCCTTTCCAGCCTCCATGGATCATTCCAGCATGACCCAGAGGGTGGCATCAGTCACTTTAGGAAACATTAGTCTACATAGCACTTTGCCTGAAGCAAGATTTAATAGCTTGAGTTCACCATACATTATGCTCCTTCTCTGAAAGTTAATTCTTTCTTCAATGATTGACTATAGCACAATACCATTAACAACTATTTAAAATCCATACTCGCCATGTTTTATCAGAGTTCCTAGGGAACTGTGGCATTAGAAGCAGAATGAGGGCTGAGCCCCGGTGGCTTAGTGGTTGTGTGCGGGACTGCGGTCCACTGGGCTGGTGGTTCAAATCCAGCAGCAGCTCTCTAGGCGCAAGGCTGGGCCTCCTACTCCCACCAGGGGGCAGTGATGCCCACAAAAAATAATAAAAAATAAATTTTAAAAAAAGCAGAATGAATCCAAAAGACTTGAAAGATCACTTCACTTAAAGAAACATCATTGTCCAAGCAATCTGGATAACATATAATAGGGCTAGCCATTAAAGTTCAAGAAGTATGAATTTTAAAAAGAATAAGCTATAATAAATAGTCTTTGATTAGGCTGGACTTTGTATTTTAAGGAGTAAATGTATTTTTCTGATATTAGCATTATTTATGTCTAAATTTTGCCTTGTCTTATAGATCAAAAAAAGGTCAAAATAAGAAAGTTGTTAGAAGAATTGGATACTATTTTAGGTAAGTAAGAAGCTCCTTTTTTTACATGGTAAAAAATTAGTAGCAAAACACTTTCTTTTCCAACAATCTTCATTTGACAGCTCAGTTACATTAATTATGTTTATGATGTTACTCAAGCATCATCCTTAACCATTCCCAAACTTCTGATCACCCTTAACAAAAGTTCAGTATCACTAATTATCGTATTTTCCTTCTCCCACCATTGGCAAACACTATTGAACACTGGTCTCTATATTCTTGCATGTTCTAGATATTTCATATAAGTGAGATTATACAATATTTGCTTTTTGTAACCATTTCCAAGATTTACCATAGTTATGAGTGTGTATCAGGACTTTGAGGTTTTTTATAGGTAAATAATGTTCTATTTTATGTGTGTACTTCATTCTGTTTATACATTCTTCTACAAATAAACATTTAGGCTTATTCCACATTTTGGCTATTGTGAATAGTGCAATGAATATAGGTACAAGTATCTGTTTGTCAGGACTTACTTAATTTTTTAATCAAATTTTCTACCATTACTTCCTTTCCTCATGATTGTTACCAGGTTAGCCTTTCATTAATTGGACGTTTTTATCTAACTGCTTTGAGTTACCTTCAGTTAAGAAATAAACAAAAGTGCTAAGCCTGAGCAAGAAGATATAGGAAATATAAATTTTAGGTAATACCACTGAGAGATATAATTATTGGAACAGATCTTCATTTCTGTCCTTTCTCTAGGAAAGGAAGTAGATGTTAATGACCTAGAAAATGTTCTGGAAGACATGACACTGGAGTTCACAGATAAGGACTACTCCAATTTATTGAAAACTCTTCCACTAGATGGTAAGGATTTAAAATATATGCATATTTCAAGAGACTTGAGTTTGAGGGGTTTTTCCTAAAATGATACCAAATCATTATCAGGTGTTATTTTAAATTTTTAAATCATTGTATTGGAGGCTCATACAACATCACAATCCATACATAGTCCATTGTGTCAAGCAAAATAATTTTTTTGATAGGGGGCCTTCTGAAAGAATCAGAAGATCTGCTAGACAAAATCTGAAAGAGCTGTAACGCTGCAAAGTAATTTTTAATTACTCAAAAACTCGCTGCCAATGGAGTCTATTATAACTCATTGTGATGCTATCGAGCAGAGTGGAACTTCTCCCTAAGGTTTATGAGGCTTTAAATCATTACAGGAGTAGACAACCCGAACTTTCTCCTGACGAGTGATTGGTGGCTTTAAGTTGCTGATCAGGAAGCTAGCATTTCAACATGGAGTCAGCTATACCAGCAAGGCTAGAGTGACTAAATATTTGCTAATGATCAATCTAGGTCATTTAATTTGGACTTTAAGTACTTAGTAACCACTTCAGTCATTGTATGTATCAATAAAGCTCAGAAAGATGTATTGTCTTTGATTCCACTAAAATGCCTGAGAGGAAATGAGAAGATGTAAAATTGTAAGATTAAAAGCTATGTGGGGGTATGAATTTAGAGAATCAAATAGGATGTATGGTCCATACATTTTAAGTCAATAATCATTGTCATTACCTTTTGTTGTTTTTTGAATGCCAATTAAGTAAATATCAGAGCGAACAATCTAAAAGTATATTTTTTTAGTTTATAAGCTTAGGAGAAGGGTTGCAGAGTTTTTATTTCTCAAGTGAGTCTCCACATTGTTTTTCTTTTACCTGATTATATCTTTTCTCCTTACAGCTGAAGGAAAGATATTTAAGAAAAGGTTACTGGATAGTATGAAGGCTTTTAAAAGTGAGTGAAATATGACAAAACAGAAGTTTTTCATTTATGCCAGTTCTTTTTTATTAAACTGAAATTTTCATATGTGTATTTTCTCATCATTTAAAGATATGTTTGATATACTATGATTTCCTGAAAAACTACCCAGCTCCCTTGGGCTGTGTAGATATAAATAGAAGTTGTAGTCAGAGAATGAGATTACAGTTTGGGTGTTGACCCTGATTTGTGTACTCTCCAATAGGTCTTATTGGATCTTAAGTCTTTATAATAAAATTATCCATAATACACATGAAAGAATGGTTCTTTTTCATATCTTAGTTTCTTATATTTTTCTCTCCTAAGGAGGAAAGGTGCATGAAAGTGATCTAGGCACATTTTTGGAAAATATGGGGACTCAACTCACAGATGAAGAACTTGAGGATTTTTCACAAAGCCTGCCAATTGATGGTGAGCACTTCAGATAAAAATGTATTCCCTTTAGGGCAGCTTAATCCGAAAGTACCCATAGACCAAAAATAGTGCTTATTTGGTATCAGTAAGGTATTTTGAAAAACCTGTAGGAGGATTCAGGTCTCACACAAAAGCATATTCTGACTCTTTGTTAGACCAAGTGTAGCAATACCTTGCACTATAGATAATGACACTTGGTGTCATTCTCCAGACAAAGGATGAAGGAGAAAAGGAAAAAAGAGTAAGAGTGAAAAGAAATAAAACGACAGTGAGAGAAAAATGCAATTAACTAGTAGTTATTTTCAGTATGTATGCCTCAGCTACGTAAAAGTTTGGAAGGAGAAAAAGACAACTTACACTCCAGGGAGATCATGGATAATGTTCTGTAACACAAAAAGACAAAGTTGAATCAGAGGCATACTGTATTTGTCGGATGATAAGACACATGCTTTCCCCCTAAAAGTGGGGGGGGGAATAAAGGTGCAACTTACGGTACAAAGGTGTGGTACCCCAGACATTTGTTTATGACCCCATGCGCCCATGCATCCTATGGTCCAACAAATACAGTATATAAACCATGGACATATGAAAGGATTTTAGGCTCACACTTTATTCTAGCCCCTATCTAAGAACAAGGATGTGGTGTAATGATGTGGCCCTGCTTGATCATATGTGCCCTCATAAAGAGATCACAGAAAATACGTAGTTTAAAAAAAACTAGATGGTGCCCAACTTTCAGAAAGACTAACGTCTGGGGTCTTTAAAGACTTGTCTTCAAACAAGAAGCTACCTAAGTGAGTTGTCAACTAGGTCCACATGAAAACAGCACACCAGTTTGTGTGGTCCCGGGATCGTACGTGATATAATCTAAAACAAAAGGAGGGAAGGGTATCATAGCTTCAACTGAAAACTTCTGGTTTGCAAAAGGCTGCGGATGACAGTGGAAGGTCAAAAACCATTAGCAGGATCTTCACATAGATTAAACTTCCGATGATTTCCCTCTGACCCAGTCTAGGGATGTGGATGGCCTGCTTACCAGACAAAGAATATTGTCGAGAAGATGGCAGTAGATGAGAATGCAGCATCTTGTTTAAGTGGTCAAACCACAATATCGGATTTGATCCTTGTTTAGCTGCATCTGAAAGTACTGGCGGGTAAAATAAGGGGAAAAAAGTGAAGAGCAAATACATATGGATGAATTTCCTCTGATCGTAGACCAGGGATGTGAATAGCCATTATTGCATTGGAGAGTGGATTGTGACACCTATAACTAAATTAAGACTCTAATACTTTATCATTTACTCTTTTTTTTACCCACTTTATTTTTGGTGGGTTTTTTTTTGGGGGGGGGCATCACTGCCCTCTGGTGGTTGTGGGAGTACTCAGCGCTGCTCCTGAGAGCCACTGCTGGATTTGAACCGCCAAGCGGTCCCACACTCAACCACTTACGCCACCGGGGCTCAGCCCTGACCCACTTTAAAGTTGCTCTGGTTTTAATATTTTCTGTTTTCTTCCAAATGGAAGTGTTTCTTTGTTTTAGTTTGTTATTTTTGTTGGTTTTTTTAACTCTTTGTTTTGCATTTTTATATGTTTCTTGGTATAGAAATCCAGGATCAGTGAATGTATAGAGACACTACTTGGATTAAGGACTTCTTGAAAATACAGTAGGGATGACAGAGGGGGAAAGAGAACTAATAAAAAAGAAAATTGTTCTTAAATTGAGGGTGGTAATGAATGTATAACATTTCTTGATATGACTGAGCTGCAGAATTATATGATATTTGGATTTTGACCCAATAAAACTGTTTACATTTAAAAAGAAATTAAAATAGAAATATTGAAATGTTAATAAGAGATTATTCCTCAAAAGAAAAAAAGAGTTAAAGAGAAACACAAAGAGAGATTTTTTTTCACAAAGGGAGATTTTAAGAGATATAATTACAGAGTAGACATATTCACACTATAATAATAAAAAATGTAAAAATAAAATTAATATTTTAAATATATTAATAAAATGGAAACTTTTCAAGGAAAAATATAAAATATCAATATTGATTCAAGAAACTGTAAAAAATAAGGATTGACCAGTAAGTTTAGCTGGGTTTTGACTATAAAATAATTATTCCTATCAACTCTCTACCACCACCTATTATTTCAACAAAAAATCAGTAAGTCCAAGTAGTAAGTTCTTCAAGTAACTATTGATTTTTTTTTTTTAAAGAGCTATTCGGGCTGAGCCCTGGTGGCATAAGTGGTTGAGTGCGGGACTGCGACCTGCGGGCTTGGCGTTCAAATCCAGCTGCAGCTCTCAGGAGCAGCACTGGGTAGCACCCACAACCACTAGAGGGCAGTGATGCCCCCCCCCCAAAAAAAACAAAAGAGCTATCCATTTTAATGCTGTGTCAACTACTACAATGGACTCCCATTTAAGATAATGGTGTCAAAAAACAGACTTTGTATAGTTTTTCCCTCCTCCAATATCTAACAAAATGAACAGCACCCAAAACAAAATACCTGAAAAGCGACAAAGAAAATTTGTATATCAATCAAACATTTAAAATGTGTATACCAATCAAACAGAATAAAAGGATCTGCATAAAGTGATGTCTAGAGAGGAAACCAAGCAATTTTACTTTCTGCCAGTCAGCTATGATTTTGATAAGGAATTATGTTGAATTTATAGAGCAATTTAGAGAATATTGCCATCTTAACAATATTAAGTACTCTGATCCACCATCATAGAATGTTCTCAGTTTATTTAAAACCCAAAGCCCACTGCTGGGGAGTCAATTGTGACTCCTCGTGACGCACAGGACTAAGTTGCACTGCTCCCTAGAATTTCTGAGGCTGTATACTGTTACTGCACTCTCTTTGTAGCGTGGTGTGACCAGTGGGCTTGGAAGACCAACCTCTTCATTAACAGTTCCTGGTGCTTACCCCGTAGTGCCACCAGAGCTAATATTCATTCATTAAGAGCTTATTTCATATTTTCAACAATTTTAGAATAGTTTTTGGAGTACACAGTTAATACTTCTTTTGGTAAATTTGTTTCTAGATTATTGATTCTTTTTAGTAAGTTTGTAAATTAATGAGTGCGGGACTGGGGCCCATTGGCTTGATGGTTCAAATCCAGCAGCAGCTCTCTGGGGCAAGGCTGGGTAGCTCCCACAACCACCAAAGGGCAGTGATGCCCCCCAAAAAATAATAAGAAAATAAAATTAATGATATAAATTTTAAATTCCCTACCTAACTTACAGGTATAAAATGTTATAAATACAAAAACAAAAATAAAAATAAATAGCTAAGGGCTGAGCCCCGGTGGCATAGTAGTTGTGCGCAGGACTGTGGCCCACTGGGTTGGAGGTTCAAAACCAGCAGCAAGATTGGGTCTCCTACTCCCACCACCAGAGGGCAGTGATGCCCAAAAAACAAAAATAAATAATTAAATAAAATGTTATCAATAATAATAATTTGGATTTAGGAAATAAATAATATTGACTTCAAAGATCTAGAGAAAAATAACATTGAATATTCAGGTAAGTGGGTATTCAAAACTAAATGTGAAAGATATTTTTAGATGTAAAAGAACACAAAATGTACTAGCTACCAACTTCCCTAAATGGATTACTAGGAGATATTCATAAGGATCACATTTTAATAAAAAGGAAAATTAATGCATGAGAAAATGATGGTATATATGAAATATTGTGGAAGAAAACACTTACTGGTTATATTTAAATAAATATGTGTCATTAGAAATTTAAGAACAGAATAGAAGCCACTTTCTGATTGACAGTAGGTAAGGAAAGCAGAGGTCTCACTGTTGTTCTGTGACTGTTCTGATTTTACAGTTGATGGGAATATTAATATGAAAGACATAATACCGATAATGAAAGATTTTTCAGGTAAGTTTCTATAGCATTAGCATTCCAAATATTATAATAAAATCATATTCGAGTATATATAAATATTTTAGATGCTATTTTTCCAATATCCTCTCATTGATAGTAATTTTCCTAGCTATTATAAAACATTTCTTCCTAACTAACTGATGATGGCAGCAAATGGACAACACTGTTTGATATGATTGAACTATGAAATTATAAGATGTCTGGATTAGCTCTCTAATAAAATGGTTTGGAAAGCATAGAAAATTTCGTTCTGACAAAATCCATTAGACCTTGGAATAGTTATGCTTTAAAACTAAAATACAAGACTTCATGAGTTTGAGGTGTGTTGTTTTGTTTTGTTTTGTTTTGCTTGTTTATGTCTTTTTGCCTATATGTAAATAGCTAGATTTCGGGTAGGTGCAATAACAAATAAAACAAAGTTTTGAAAAGGTTACACTATGGTCTTCATCACCAGTTACATAAGTTAGCGTAATATCTTCTGCCAGAATAATTTCTATTACAAATTAATTCTCCAATTAGGCAACTGAGTTTCATTCTGAACATTATCCCCACCACTAAGAACATTATGCCCACCTTAATGTAATGGATGAACCAGATTTACTTTGACTTCTCTTCTAAAGCACTGTATCACCCCATTTTTTCACTGTGTTCTTTAACTCCAAGCTACTGTAAGTACAAGCAGCATATCATCAAAGTTCTTATAGGGTAATAAAATGTTCATATGAGGCTTTTGAAAAGATTGAGTTATTAATTTCTAAATTTCTCATCTAAAAATACTCTGTCTTTTTAAAGGAGAGAAAATTGATGTTAGTAATCTGAAAAATGTCCTTGAAGACATGGGAATTGAAGTCAATAATAAGGAATCCCTACAACTGAAAAATTTACTGCCAGTTGATGGTGAGTTACATATGTCTTATTTGGATCTCCAAGGGGTTCATCGTATGGTTTTACTTTTGAAATTTGTAATTTAAAGTAGCACATTCCAGATCCTAACTGATCTCGTCCTCTAGCGCCGTGGTTCTCAACCTTCCTAATGCCACGACCCTTTCATACAGTTTCTCCTATTGTGGTGATCCCCCCCCCCCATCCATAAAATTATTTTTGTTGCCACTTCATAACTGTAATTTTCCTACTGTTGTATGAATTGGGAAAAACCTGTGAAGGAATGATTTCACACACACACGCACACACACACACACACACACACACACACACACACACCCATAGGGGTCATGACCCACAGGTTGAGAATCTCTGCTTAGCTCTTATTTCCACATGAACTCTCTGTCACTCTATAATCAGAAGTAGAATTCAACTACCACAAGAATTCACTTGGGCAAAATCACTGTTGAGGAATAAAGAGGTTACTGGTGATCTTTGCAAGGGAAAAGAAAGAAAGGGGATTTCCCTTTCCTGACCCATACACTTTACAATGATAAACTCTGAAAATTCCTCCCTTTGCTCTCCTTGATTTCTGAAAGGATAGTGGCTTTCTCTCCCCCACCCCTATTATGATATCATTTCCTTTTGTAAATGAAGTTTTATTGTAAATTAGGTGAGGGGAGTTACATCTCAGACCATCAGTTCAAACTGTTCATCAGCATTCCCCCCCTCTGTGCTCCATCCCACCACTCAGAACCCCAATTCCTCGTCTCTCTCATAGACCTCCAGTCTTCAGTTTATCTGCTATGTTCTCAAGTCCCTTGCTTCATCTTGTCATTCTTGCCCTCCCTTTCTTGTGATCCTCCAAAGTCCATTCCCTTTGGTATGGAAGGAAGTCTTTGTGCTTGGTTTTTATCCTTCTAGTAGTAGTCTCGTACATATCAATCAACTTCACTGAGCACTTGTCCTCTGGGTCCATTCATAATATGAGGTGCTTCTTAATTTCATCATTGTTTTGTCACGATGCATAGTATTCCTTTGGGTGCATGTACAAAATTTTTTTTATTCATTCCTCTATTGAAGGACATTTCAGCTGTTTCCTTTTTTATCTCTCCCCCCCCCACACCCTGCATCACTGCCCTAGTGGGAGTAGGAAGCCCAGCCTTGCTCCCGGAGAGCTGCTGCTGGATTTGAACCGTCAACCCTGTGGGCCTCAGTCCCGCACACAACCATTGCGCCACCAGGGCTCAGCTCAAACTGTTTCCTTTCTTAGGCCCCAAAGACTCACCATCTACCCAAAAGAAGCTTACAAAAGCATCTTCTCAATAATGGTTTCTCTTGACCTACAAGGGACTCTCATACCAGCCGCTTAGAAATTTTTCCCATATTGTTAAACCAATCAAAAAATTAACAAAACTTTCAATCAGGAGCTTTACCATTGAGGACCAAGAAAATTCTTACTGTTCCCATTAGGCCACAGATATGTCAGGCTTTAAGAGTAATAATAAAGGAAAATGGAAAGAAGTACAGTAATGTAAATGTGAAAGAAAATAAGGGATGAGAGGAGTTGAAAAAAGAAAAGGGAAAGATGAGTATGTGAATTTCAACTTGGGAATATATAAGCCAACACTTGCCTTGTATGTCCAAAAATAAGTACTTCATTTAAAATAACCCATATAATAAGCCTCGTACTGTCCTCACTAAAGTGTATAATGACATATTATTCCATTTCACAATGTAGGAAATTGTGGTACAGAAAAGGATAAAGAATTTGCTTAAGTCCTAGAGTTAGTAAGTAGTTGATCAAGAATGGGAGCCCAGACCTATAGACTGTGTACCAGACTACCTTTCTATGCCAAATGAGAGCTTACAGACTTTGTTGTTTAACTTTACCGTGGTTTAAAGGTGAGTTATTCTCTGACCTGAACTGTGCTCTTTTTTACAGGTAATAAAAAAGTTTTTAAGAATAGATTGCTAAAAGCGTTGAAGACCTTTAACGGTGGGTAATAAATGTGATGAGAAAAATATATAAGATTGAGATTCTTAATCTTTGCATATTATATCATGATCTTTGGGGGGGGGGGGGGAGGAGCCTCACTGCTCTCTGGTGGTGGGAGTAGGAGGCCCAGCTTTGCTGCTGAATTTGAACCTCCAACCCAGTGGGCCACAGTCCCACGTACAACCACTACGCCACCAGGGCTCAGCCACAATATTATGATCTTATAGTTATTTTTTTCCCTTAGGCATATCTCCATTTTTTCAGAAATCCTCCCATGTTTTATCTTGAAAATCTCTCCCATAGTCTCAGTGATTTTTCTAAGATTTAAAAGAAAAGTAAATCTTAAGTCTGCCCTAGTAATGGATGTCATTCAGAGAATTTTATCAGTAGACAAGAAACTGCTCTGGGAATTCAAACAACATAGTTATAGCCATTTATTAGTCTAAAATATTATATTAATTCTCTTCACTGTTACATTTAATAAAAGATGGTTCTACTGTTTTTAGAACTTATACCATCAAACTTAAAAATATATATGCCCAGAGTATGTTTAAGTATAAAGAGAACTTGGCATAAAAATGCATGATAGCAATATACTTTATTTTAAGAGATAAAGTATGCTTCAGAAAATATCTAAAAGGATACTTCCAAAATGTTAATAGTGAGTCAGTCCCTTTAGTGAATAAAACTAAAAGAGGATTAGATATTCAGCCCTTCACCTTTTATGTAATTTTTCTCATTTAAAATTTAGATATATTTAGATTTGCCAAATAAAAAGATGACATTTAATAAATCAATAATTCTTTGTTGCTTTGCCTTTACAAATGAGTTTCTTCAATGTGAATACAAAAACATTCTCACAATCCTTTTGTTTCCAATTAAATACTTAGTAAAGAGTTACAATATGATAATTACATCAATATTTTCTTTATTTTTTGTAATAATTTTATTGAAGGTGCTTACATCTCATCACAATCCACACATCCCTCCAATGTGTCAAGCACAATTGCACATATGCCGCCATCATCATTTTCAAAGCATTCTCTTCCCACTTGAGTCCCTGATATCAGCTCCCCATTTCTTATAGTCTTTCAGCTTCTGTAATAAATATGTATTACTCTTGTTGTACTATATATGCTTGGTCTCTGGATCAGACTCAAAGGAACCAGTTCTAAGAATTGCCAAAATTGTCTTTCTGTGTAATCTTGGATAGATATAATTAACGTATTTTCATCATAGTGCTAAAAATAGCCATCACAGCACTCACTGGTGAATTTTTAGTTTTTTTATTTTTTTATTACAAAGATTTTCACACATCCATTTAATATAATGCCTGGATTTTTAAGATAATCATTTTAAATGATTATTACATTTTTAGATGCCCTGTCCAATTACAACCACTCTTAGTATTTTGACACCTTTACAGTTAAAAAGAAAAGTTTAACTCCTATAGTTACAATTTCCCTGAAAATCCCCCTATGGATACATAAAGGAAATCAACATGCTTGTCTTGAAATTTTCAGTATAGTCACTTTTTCACCTAGTGTTGTAATAGTACTCTGTAGTTGAGTGTTTAGACAAAGTAGTTGACTTGCAGAAGAGCCATGCAAAATATACAAAAAATATACCCAATACTAGATACATAATGAATTTAGACACAATATGACAGGTGCAAGGAAAAATGAGTTCAAATGATTAAAAAATAAGTTGACATTGTTCATCTCAGGTTCATTATAGTTATGTACTTGCTACAGTATAATGGCAGAAAGGGTCACATGCATTATTTACATTGTTCAGGTTGCATCTTTAGCTACTGAGTATATGAAAAACATTTTTGCATATGGTGGCCATATTTTGAAAGAGTTATGTCATTTTCTGTGAAATTACAGTGCTTTGTTTTACTAAGCAGTAACCCTATTGTTAGGTATTTCATTTTTATGGGTCTTTTCTTTCTTACAAGCAAGACTATAGTGAATACCCATTTGACCACCCTGGATTCCTAAAAGTAGAAAGAATTAGTAGTAGTCTAAAAATTGAGAACATTTAAAGGATCATCATAAATCTTGACAAATCACTTTTCACCAAGGTAATTCCAATTAACACACTTCCCAGTATTGAAAGGGTTCATTTAACTCAATCATAAGAAGTATTTTTCACATTCTCTGTTTATTGTTTGTTTTTCTCCTTCACATTTCTGTCTTTTCTCAGGAGGAATGGTTAACGTCAATAAACTGAACACAATCCTGGGGAGCATGGGGTTCAAGCTCAAAAACAAGGAACTTAAGAGCATAAAGCAGAATCTGCCTATTGATGGTGAGCATTGTGAAACCTCACTGTGCCCTTTAGGGAAGAGCTTAGAATGTTGGGATCATGTATAAGACTTTCTAAAACGAGGTCGATCTGAGGACTTTAAGACATTTTTAGAAAAACTTGCCCTTAATGTGAGAAGAAATCCTGTCTTGTGCCATTTTTGACCATCTCACATATGAGTAACAGTGAGAGGCATTCACAGCTGCTATCATGTCATCGAATACTGACAAAGAACAAACAAGTAAGGGAGTTGAATGAATGAATGAATAACAGAAAGCCAGAAATTAGTGAAAGAAAGCTATCTATAATAATGCTTATTAGAGCAGCTAATATTTCTTGAAGTAGTCAACAATAATGTCACATGAGATAGAGAAGATGAAGAAGACATGAAGAAGAGTATACAAGAAACAGATGAAAGCTCCAAAGTCCATCGTGAAGAATCCATGCAAGGTGGAAGGTCCACACAGCAGCAATTAAAAAAGACCTTAAAATGGTGACTTTTATTCTTTTTGACAAGTATCTGAAAACCCAAGAATGTAGACTAATGCATTTGCTGTTGGTCAGATACTATGTTTAAGAGACATGGGCCAACTACCTACCACATATGGCTCTTCTTACTGTAACCAAGCACTCAAATCCAGGAAATATACATAAATAGTACGTACACTTTCATCAAACCCTACTTCACATGTTTTCTAAGTGCTATTTCTGTCTGAGAATTGTTTGTGCTTTGTATTACAGCTAATGGGAAGGTTCCTCTGAAAAAGGTGATGGAAGCTGTGAACGCAATTACAGGTAAGTTAAAAGTGATTGTAAAGATTAGCATCCTAATTATTTAATGGTATTTATCATCTTGTCTTTTCAATTAACATATAAACTCATTCATTCATCATTGCCATCAATCGTCTCCATCTCAGAAATCCACCAATCAAAAAATAACTAAAATATCTCTAATACTGCATTCTTCCCCTCTTCTATCTTTGAGGTAACACTACCACAAATTTTATATTGCTTATTCTCATTTTTAAAAAATACAATTAGGCTGAGCCCTGGTGGCATAGTGGTTGAGTGCGGGACTGTGGCCTACTGGCTTGATGGTTCAAATCCAGAAACAGCTCTCCAGGAGCAAGGCTGGGCCTCCCACTCCCACCAGAGGGCAGTGATGCCTAAAAAAAAATTTTTAATACAGTTATATCACATTTGATAGCAACAGTCTTGCTTTCTGCTTGCTTTTGATCACTGTAAAATGAAAAAAAGCAATAATTTAAGATAAAAAATCCTCCATGTACACAAGAAAAAAGTTCAAAGGGATAGAAAGAAGGAAGAATGTAAGTGGAAAACAGGAGTGCAAATTGGGATAAGTAATGACACATTGAGGAGATTGAAATAGATTAGTTGAAACAAAATAAATATGAATTGTTGAATGCAGAACTGGTGGTCTGATCTGTAAAACCTCACCTAATTCATAATAAAATGAATACAAAAAACACTACCATGCTAAATGAATAGTAATTCCTAACTTGCTTTTTTATAACATTTAGATTTATTCAGTTTGTAGTTTATTTATTTTAATTGGCATAGAATATTCTGTTATATAAATGTGCCATGATTTATACATCTTATATATTAGTATGTATAGTTGGATTGTTCCAGCTTTTTGGTACTGTAAGCAATAAAGCAATCCCTGCTTCATATTTCCAAAGTTCTACTGCTGTATAAATGTACAAGCCTAAACAACAACAACAACAACAAATCCTAGTGATGGTAGAACTGCTCTGCAGGATTTCCAAAGCTGTCATATTTATGGAAACAGACTTCCAGGTCTTCCTCCTAAGAACCAGCCAACAACTTAACTTCTGTATTACCAGGGTTTTTTAATATGAAGACTAGGATATATTTAATAAAGGAACTTCTTCATCATAGGGTACATGAATATTCCACTCTCTACAGTAATGCCAGTTGTACTATCCACCATCTTCCCCACATACTACTAGCATCCCTGTTGATCCACATTTCTGCTTATATATGATGTTGTCAGACTTTGTTTACCAATTTAGTGATTTTAAAACGATATCAAATAGAGACTTAAGCTTACATTTTCCTAGTAACTAATAAGGCTGAACTTTTGGGGGGGGCATTTTTAAAAATCATTTTATTAGGGTCTCATACATTTCTTATCATAATCCATACATCCATACATCGGTTCAAGCACATGTGTATACTCACTGCCATCATCATTTCTAAAACATTTGCTATATATGTGTGTCTTTGGTATCAGCTCATTTTTCCCCTCCCTCTCTGCTCCCCCCTCCCTTATGAACTCCTGATAATTTATTATTATTTTGTCATATCTTACACTGTCCAATGTCTCCCTTCACTTTTCTGCTGCCCATCCCCCAGGGAAAAAGTTGTATGTAGACCCATGTACTTGGTCCCCCCTTTCTATCCCACCTTCCTCCACCCTCCTGGGTTCACCACTGTCAACCCTGGTTCTGAAGGGATCAACTGGTCTGGATCTCTGGGTTTTCAGTTCCTATTTGTACCAGTGTGCATCCTCTGGTCCAGCCTGATTTATAAAGGAGAATTGGGATCATGACAGTGGGGGGAGAGGTAGCATTTAAGAACTAGAGGAAAGTTATATGTTTTATCTTTACTACTCAGCCCCTTGACTAGCTCATCTCCTCCCTGAGACCCTTGTATACAGGGATGTCCAGTTGCCTACAGATGCGCCTTGGGTTGCCAATCTGCAATCCCCCTCATTCATAATGATATGATTTTTTGTTCTTTGATAACTGATAACTGATACCTTCAACTCCTTGTAATCATACTGGCTGCTGTGCTTCTACTATGTGGGCTTTGTTGCTTCTGAGCTGGAGGGCCACTTGTTTACCTTCAAGTCTTTAAGACCCCAGACGCTATATCTTTTGACAGCCGGGCACCATCAGCTTTCTTTACCATAGTGTTATGAGCCTGTTTGTCTTCAGCAATAGTGTTGAGAAGGTGAGCATCCCGAAATGCCACTTTAAGGGAACTAAGTCTTCTTGCATTGAGGAAATACTTGAGTAGAGGCCCAATGTCCATCTGCTACCTTAATACTAAACCTATAAATATATGCACATAGATCTATTTCCCCATCATCATATGTAAATATATTTACATATGTACATGCCTGTATTTAGACCTCTATAAATGCCCCTTGCCTCCAAGTTTCTTATACTTTCCTCTTATCACAATATCATTCTCAGAGGCTGAACTTCTTTTCATATATCTATTAAACATTTATTTTAGCCATTTTCTCTTCAGTAAAACATTGGTTTGTGCCTTTTGCCTGTTTTCCAATTGGGTTGTTGATCTTTATCTTATTGACTTATAGTAGTTCATTGTATTGCTAGATACTGGTCCTTCATCAATTACATGTTGCAAATATCTTCTCCAAGAATATGTCTTAACATTTTATTTTCTCTATGGTACTTTTTTCTGAAGCTCGTAATTTTAAAATAGTAAATTTTTATCACTTTTTATAAGGTTGATATATTTGGTGTCTTGTCTTAAGAAACCTTTCTTTGCCCAAAAGTCATGAACAGTGTCCCATTCTTTTTTCTTAAAATTAAAAGTTTGAGCTTTCAGAATTAGATTTATAATCCACCTAAATTGGTAATTTCCAGTATGTAGTAGAAACTTGATCTTAGTATGAGTATTTCTATACTTCTTAAATTACAGCATCATTTGCCATGAGTTATCTGTTGTGCCCATAAGGCAGGATTGAAATGGGCTAGCTCTTGAAGTCCTTCCTCAGACAATGTGCGATTCAAGTCTGACCTGGTGCAACAAACTCCAAATACACGACAAGTTTCCATTTTCATCCATTCAGGAACTTGAAAGACATCCAGAACAAGGTTTGTTATCAATCGACACTTCACCTTCTTTGAAACAAGAAAAACACTCATACATTTGAGTTTTTCCCATAACACTGTCCTTCTAAGCTGTGTTCAGCATCACAACAGTTTCTGTTGTATTTTCCCTGAGCAGGAAATAAAATGTCACAGCTGCACATCGCTCTTTTAAATCAGCCATCATAAAAAAACAAGGTTCGAGCAAAACTGCTTTTATGAAAAAATTCACTGTGATCAGAGAGAATCTTCCCAGGCAGTGACACTTGCTGCATTAATTCAGAGCAAGTTGTTTGATGCTTACCTTGCTTGAAAAAAAATGCATACTTTAGAGGGCTGAGCCCCAGTGGCGTAGTGGTTGTGCGCGGGACTGCGGCCCACTGGGATGGAGGTTCAATTCCAACTCCACAGGAGCAAAGGCTGGGCCTCCTACTCCCACCACCAGAGGGAAGTGATGCCCCAAAAAGCCAAAAACCAAAAAAAAAATGCATACTTAGAAAAGCTCCGCCCAGCCAGCCTCAAACCCAGCTACATGGACAACAACACAGACACCCTTCTCCCATCCTCTAGAAGAATGCACTACAGAGGTCAGCACTGAAGCTGCAGCTCAGCACAGGAGCAAATAAAGAGAGAATATGAAACAGTGAAGCACACACTGGTTCACCAAACCCCATGGACTATATTCCTGTTTGGAGCAGCAATTGCACAGAGAGAACCATAAACCCACCATGAGACAAGGCATCTCTCACTGACCACAGCGCCGTGGGGGACAGCACTGGAGACACAGTGTGAGAATTGTGCCTGATATGACCCCACTACACCAGGGAGAAACACTAAGGGTGTGCAACAGAGCAGCAAGGGGAGCAAAGCAATGCAGTCCCCGAGGAATAACAAAAATAAACTTCGGGCCAAGACTCGGCACCCCATCAGACTCGACCAGAAAGCATTAATAAAGGTCAACAAACAGACCTGTAACTATTTATAGGCTTTTCTTTTTTGTTGTTTTGTTTTATTTTTGGCATGTCTACCTAGATAAGGTAAGTGGGATAAATAACCCAGGGGAAGAAAACATGGAACCAGTGGTTCTGTGGGTCGCAGGGTAAGGGGTGACAGGGGAAAGAAAGTGGAGTGCCAACAAACCCAGGGACAAAGGAGCAACAAGTGATGTAAAAACTATGGCGAGGAGGGCACAGGATGCCTGAGGGGCTTGATGCAGGGCAAGGTAGCTGAGAGACATTACTGAAACCCAAATGAAGGCTGAACGTGACAAAAGGAACAAGAGGAGAGTAAAAGGAAGCAGGGGAAAGAACTAGGAGGCAAAGGAGATCTGTAGAGGTCTAAATACAGGCATGTACATCTATAAACACATATATGTATATCATTAGGGAAATCGATCTATGTACATATGTTTACATATTAAGTATTAAGGTAGCAGACGGACACTGGGCTCCACTCAAGTACTCCCTCAAGATAACATTTTGTTCTAATTAACTGGCATTCTGTGATACCTTCCCAACGCGATTGCTGAAGACAAAAATGGGTGCATCACATGGGGTGAAGGAAGCTGATATAAAAAGATACAGCATCTGTGGTCTTAAAGGCTTGAAGGTAAACAAGCAGCCATCTCACTGAAATGCATCAAAGCCCACATGGAAGAAGCACACCAGCCTGTGTGATCATGAGGTGTCGATGGGTTCAGGTATCAGGTATCAAAGACCCAGAACAAAAAATTATATTGATGTGAATGAGGAGAATGGTAGAGTGGAGACCCAAAGCCCATCTGTAGAGAATTGGACATCCTCTCACAGAAGTGTCCCAAGGAAAAGACAAGTAAGTCAGGGTGCAGCATAGCACTGATGAAACATACAACTTTTTCCCAATTCTTTAATGCTCCCTTCCACCTTCTGCTATCATGATCCCAGGTCTACCTGACAAATCCAGATAGACCATGTACACTAGTACAGCTAAGAGATCATAGCACCGGGAATCCCAGGACAGATAAATCCCTCAAGACCAATAATAAGAGTTGCAACACCAGGAGGGGAAGAGATAGGTGGGGGCAGAAAGGGGAAACTGATCACAACAATCAACAGAAAAGTGGGTGAAGGGAGACAGCGATGTAAGACATGAAAAACATGATAATTTATAAATTGTCACGTGTCCATGAGGCAGGGAGGGTGGGGAGCAGGGGGAAATGAGCTGATACCAAAGGCTCAAGTAGAAAGAAAATAACAATAACAGCAACATTTGTACAAATGTTCTTGACACAATAGAAGGATGGATAGATTGTGATAAGAGCTGTAAGAGCTCCCAATTAAATAATTTTTAAAAAAAGAAAAGAAAGCCGGGACTGCGGCCCACTGGGATGGAGGTTCGATTCCAGCTCCACGGAGCAAAGGCTGGGCCTCCTACTCCCACCACCTGAGGGCAGTGATGCCAAAAAAAAAAAAAAAGAAAAGAAAGCTCTGCCCAGTGAAGCCTTTTTTTATTTTTTTTGTTTGTTTGTTTGGGGATACCTCCTTGTATTCTCTACCTAACCTTTCTACATCAGAAGGCAAAAATCACACCTCCATCAAAACCTCAGAGGTGAGTACAACACCATCTTGTATGACACTTGTCTCATTTCCCAACTGAGCATGCTCAGAGTGCTAAGTCACCTAGCAGTAAACACCAATCATATCCAGTTACTGCCCAGTACTCAGGTAGCCATCTCCGTGACTTGAGTCCCGGCATGCTCCTTTATTTGGCTAAGCAAGCAAAACCTTTCCTTTTCAAATGTTTTGTTTGCTTTTGTTTATTTATTTTTCACTGTTGTATACTCCAAAATGTAAGACAATACTTGATATATTGGGCTTGATCAATAAGTACTTGCTAAATTAATTTGATTCAGATTATATGTATTTCTTTTTAAACTTGGAGCTCTTATAGATATAACAGTCTATAATTCAATTAGATCAAGCATAAGTGTACAGTTGCTGCCACTATATCATTTTTAAAACATTTTCTTTCTTCTGGAACTCTGATATCAGCTCCCCTTTACTCCGTCCATCCCCTACCACCCAAAATCATATATATATATATCCATATCTTATACCATCCAATGTATCCCTTCACCTACAACTGGGTTATTCATTCCCCTTGAGTGGGGTTATATGGTGATCATTGCTATCACTTCCCTCATTTCCCCCTTCCTTCCCTCCTTCCTTCAGGGAGTCATTACTCCCACTAATATTTTTGAAAGGTTTCTCTATCTTGGATTTCGTGCACCAGTGACCTTTATTATATAAATGAACATACACAGGTCTCACAAGATTAATGAAGTGAAACTAATACCATATAGTAAGAAGAGGAAAAAACTAGAGGATATGTATGTCTGGAATCTTAAAGGCTTAAAGTTAAACAAGCGACCATCTAGCATGGAAGCAACAAAGCCCACATGAAAGAAGTACACCAGCTTGTGTGATCATGAGGTGCAGACAAGCCAGTCAGGGTGCAGAATAGCACCAATGAAACATACAACTTTCCTCTAGTTCTTTAATGCTTCCTCCCTCCAACCCTCGCCGCCCCCACCCCCAACACACACACACACACACACACACACACACACACACACACACACTATCATGATCCCAATTCTACCTTCCAAATCTGGCTAGACCAGAGGATGTTCCTGGTACAGATGAGAATTGGAAACTCGGGGAATCCAGTACAGATAGACCCCTCCAGACCAATAATGAGAGTAGGGATGCGGGGAGGGAAGGCTAGAGGGAGGACACCGATCAGAAGGATCTACATATAGTCCTCTCCCTGGGGGAAGACAACAGAAAAGTGAAGGGAAGTGTCCAACAGTGTCAAACATGACAAAATAATATATAAATGATCGAGGGTTGATAAGGGAGGTGGGGTGGCGAGGGAGGAGGGAAAATGAGAAGCTGAAACCAAGGGCTCAAGTATAAAGTAAAGACTTTGAGCATGATGATGGCAGCGAATGTACGAATGTGCTTGGTACGATGGATTGTGATAAAAGTTCTATGAGCCCCCAATAAAATGATTTTTTTAAAAACAAATTCAAAAGCAATCATATTGACATGAAGGAGTGGAAACTAGGTGGCAGCCCAGAAGAGCCACGTGAAAGGGATAATATATGCAGGGTGCAGCATAGCACTAATGATAATTTTTTGCCTGGAAAATGACTTAAAAGGATTTTTTTTTCTTATTTAAACCACTGCTCTATTAGTAGCGTACACTGAATTTGGTCATGATCACTTGTTGTCTTTGTGAATTGATTACTTACTAAAATTTGTTTCCCAATTTCAAATCTATTTCATTAGTGATATTCTACATTTTCCTTTCTTTTACAGTCTCTTGCTAGGTTTTAATATCAAGATTATGTTTGCCTTCTATAATCAGTTGGAGAAATTTTCTCTCTTTAGTTTCTGGAAGTTTGTATAAGATTGGAAAAATCTATTTCTAAAATCTTTAATAGAACCTGCCTTAAAATCGATTTGTGTCTTGCATTTTCTTGATTATTGTAATGATTATAGTATCATGTAAAAATGATTTTCTTGAATCCATTCTTGTAAATGTTGTTTCTGGAAATGTCATTTTCTTATATGTCTTCAATTATATTTCTAAATAAACTAGTATTCTCTAACTTAATCTCTTTATACAACTATATATCTAAGAGCGATTAAAATAAGAAAATACTACCACTAATGTAGAAAGATATTTGAAAGTGTGGAGCAAAATGAAAAATTTCCAGAATATACTAGATATACTTAAAGGCGTCCTGGTGGTGTAGTGGGCAGCATTGGACTGCAACCCACAAGGTCACCAGTTGGAAGCCACCAGCCCCTCTGCGGGAGAAAGATGAGACTTAATCATCTCTTTGAACTATTGAACTGTATGATTTGTCGATTATATGTGAATAACACTGGTAAATTAGAAGAGAGAGGAGAGAGAGTTCCAATCTCAGAAACTCAGGGACACTTCTCCCCTGTCCTGTAGGGTCTCTGTGAGGTGGCAGGGCTATACCAAATCAGATATATTAGATCTCTTTTTATCATGTGCTGAAGAAATAAATCTATATGTTGAATAAATCCATCTGCTGAACAAAAAGTAATCTGAGAACTGTGCTGTCAGAATAAGAATATGGTACCAGAATGGAAGGAAGATTCATAACAACTTAGCAGCTTGAGAAATGTAGGGTTTTTTCATTTCTTTAATTGTTTATTAATGAGATAACGCAATCTCCCAGATTATAAAATCATCTCTCTCCCCCCACAGGCAAGGGAATGTTTGTTATAGTATTTGTGTCTAAGTGACCAAAATCAGTCTTTGACTTACCTGAGTTGGCCTTTTTTTTTTTTCATATCTTAGTAGCAAATTCTATTTTTTCTAAACTATTTACAAAATCACACCTGTCAGATTTCCACACATACAAAAATCAAAATCTTTCTCAGAGATCTATATCAGTCATTTCAGTTGAGCAAGTCTTATTGTGTCCTTTTTACCTAGCACCAGGGAATGGTGGTACATAAATATGGACAATTTACTTCCAAATTTTTGTATGTAGGTCTTAATTTTGTGAGCTACACTTACGATTTTTGTTTTTCATAGGCAAGACAGTTAATGTCAAAGATGTAAAAGATTTTCTAGAAGACCTTGGGATAGAAGTCACACCTGAAGAATGCTTAGCACTGGTAAAAAATCTGCAAATTGATGGTGAGCATTCAAAACTATCAGAGCTATAGAAGAAGGTTTGCCTTGTGTTTTTTTAAAAAATGTATATTGGCTATCTAAGTTTAGAAAGAGGAAGAGAGAGAAACAGTGAAGTAATTTTAGCATGACTTTGCTCTTCCTTTGGTAAGTGTAATTTGGTGCTGTCTATCTCAGATATAATAGCTTCCATTATGGTGGAACATGTATGGTTCCATTCTCTGAATGAAAAGTTAAGCTGATAGATATTAGAAAAAAGTCAAATAAAACTCCTTTTAAGTTTTAAATTTTAAATTAAAAAGTGAAAAAAAGACATTTTCACATCCCATTATGGTCATTTACATTCATTATGGACTTTGTACTCAGGAACAACCTTCTGAGTTTTCTCTACTGTATGATTTCAGTCTCATTAAAGAAAAAAAGCAGTTATAGCTAAAACAAATCATTATAAAGAATCTTTATTAAAGGATACCTTTGTACTTTCTAAGTCTTTTTATCCCTTTGCACTAATATGTATCATGAGATTATTCCTTTTCTTACAGATGATGGAAATATCTATCAAAGTAGGTTGCTGGATGGTGTGAAATCTTTCAAAGGTGAGTAGTCAGAAGGAAAAGAAATAAGATTCTCCTGTATCACATTTATATTATTGTCTAGTTGTTATTTCATGAATCTTACCATCACTCATATCCATTGATTCTATATTTGTGCTGCTGTTTTCAAATGTAACTGCATTTTCTTAATTATCTTCCATTTTACTGCTTAGGAAATTGGTTCTTGCCAAATGAAGATTAAAATAGATTTCTATCTGTATATACATAGAAAAAAGTGAAGATAATAATTGGCAGTTATTGCAGACATTTCAGTAACTGAAAGAACTAAATTGGACATTTCGCTCATACCTACATGGTACCTAAGTAGTGTCGGCCATTCCTTTGTCAAGCTGTCCCACTCAAGTGGCTTGAGTGTCGCAGTGATCCTGGAAACTTTGCTACCTGTATTTTAAGCACCAGGAGAGTCACCCCTGGGGGTGGAGCTTCCAGAATACGACTGACTAGGCAGAAGGAAGAAGTGGTCAACATCTGAAAATTTAGCCACTGAAAACTTGCAAATAATATTAGAATCTTGTCTGATATAGTGCCAGAAGATGGGTACCTCCGTTTGGAAGATATTAAAAATAAAATTAAGAAAGAGCTGCCTCCTCAAAACAGAGTCCATCTCAATGACAAGGACCGAGTAAAGAAGCATGACTTCCTTCCTCTACTAATGAAGCATGACTCACAATGAAAAGAATCAACTACAACCAGCCATCAATGGCAAAAACATGAAATCTATGAACTGTGAGTCTAGAAAATTGGAAGTCTTCAAAAATGAAAAGGGATGCATAAGGATTAATAACCTAGGCATTAGTGCGTTGAAAAGGAATAGTATTGAACATTTGAATTGGGGAGTCATATGACTTACTAAGCCAGGAATAACAAATTGAAGAAGAACAGCACCATATTCATCATCAAAAAGACTATGGCAAGATCTGTACTTAAGTACATTGCTATCAGAGATAATATCCATATTCCTACAAGGAAAAACAGATAAGACTATGGTTGTTGTGTATGTACCAATAACTACAGATGATGAAATATAATAATTCATCCAACAACTTCAGTCTGAAATTGATTAGACATGCAATCGAGATGCATTGATAAGTACTGGTCATGGTAATTAGTATGGAAAAAGATCAAAGAATCAACAGCTGTAAAACGTGACCTAAATGATAGAAACAAATCTAATGATAACATGACAACATTTTGTAAGACCAACAACATCGTCATTGTACATACCGTTTTTTCTTTTCTTTGTTTTCCATTATTTTCTTTTCACCCTCAGTACTTTTGATTTTTGTATTTTTTATCTTTTCTTATCTCTTTTGTTTTTATTTTCCTTTATTTTTTTTCACATTTTCCTTTTTTGTATTTTGTGGGGGATTTTGGCATCACTGCCCTCTGGTAGGAGTGGGTGGCCCAGCCTTGCTCCTGGAGAGCTGCTGCTGGATTTGAACCGCCAAGCCAGTGGATCACAGTCCCGCACTCAACCACTACACCACCAGGGCTCAGCCCCTGCATTTTCCTTTTTTATTATAGGTATGAAATAATTCTTTTTCTTGTGGTTGTTTATCTATTTTATCCCACCATTTTTAGTGGTTGTTTGTCTTTATTTTTTTTCTCATCCTTTTTTTCCTTGCCCTTCCACACAGAAGACATAAACTGTGCCCAAATGACCTAACCAGATCCGTACCTTTTGTAGTCCCACCTGTGAGGGAGGGCCAGCTCCTGTGCCATCTGATCATCAGTAGATACTTCCTGCTCCGATGCCGCTGATAATCAATAGACAGCAGTCAACACCAGCCAATCCCACCTTCAATTATACCCTGAACAGTGAACAGAACACTATGCACACACATTCAGCATTACATCAACCAGGAGACAGGTGGTGAGTGTGCAAGGACACACCAACACACAGTTATCGATTAAACATAAATACAACAACACCATGATGTCTCATACACAACAGACAATTCCAGCCCACCTAAATAACAGAGAGTGGTTCAAATAAGTATCCACAATACAAAGTCAGAAGACCTTTCTGAGGAATAAATGGTATTTTATGTCAACAAAGTCTACATGGAAGAAGCACACCAACATCAATTAGCCAAGGATTGTGAATCATGTAACCCAGAACTAAAGGTGGGGATAGGATCAGAGCATAAATTTTGAGATTCTGGTTTGCAGAAGACTCTGAATGACAGTGGAAATCCAAGATACATTTGTGAAATCTGCTGGTAATAAACTGGTTACCAAGCAGAGTGCATTATAGAGACGACTACAGGACTTCAAAATGATAAATCTGACTTGAATGATTAGAACCTTGTCATTAATCCCCCATCTGATACATGTTGGGTCACATCTGGTTTTCAACACTTTCTGTGTTTGGTTTGGTTTTGCTTTATATTGGGAGTTATCGCTAATGTAGTTTGTCATTGAATTTTTGCTATATATTTTTGTTTATCAGTCTATGAAACCCAGGATTGATGAACTTATAGAGACCAAAAACAGAATAAGGGTCCCTGAGGGTACAGAGGTGGGTAAAGGGGAGCTGATATCAAGAAGTTCAAAAGTGAAGAGAATGCTTGAAACTGATTGTGGTAGCAATTGAACATTACTACTTGATGTGACTAAACTATGACATGATATGATATCTGTATTTACTCCCAATATAATGGTTTGAGGGTGGGGGAAGAATTTCAAAAGAATGGTATTTAGACTTCTTGAAAAGATTAAAAGAAAGGTAAAAACTGCAAATGAAAAGAAAATAAAGAAAAAAATTTAAGAGTTTAGGAAAACATTATAAGAACAAACTGACAGAATAAATGAAAAATCAGAAATCATACAGAAATAGCAAATAGAAGTCTAGGAGATGAGTACTAAGATTTCAGAAATAGATAATGCATACAATAAAAGACAAGTTGACAAAGAACGATGGGAGTGGGAGAAATGGAAGCGTTAAAGACAACAGCAGTAATACTATTATATACACAATCCTGCAATAATGATGATCTATGAGTAGTTGCATGGATATACATGCAGGCTAAGCAGATATAGGAGAGGAAGTAGTATAACCACATACTTTTATAGATTTTATAGAAGATATGTGTATATGGATATGGACCCTTGCTGCAATTATATCATTGGGTGCTGTGAAGCAAACAAGGGGCTGTTCGTCCAGGTAGATGGGAGAAACAAAGCCAGGTGAACTCATATGTGTATGAGAGAAAGGTTTATAGAAAGGGTAGCTATACATTAAGAAAGCATCCCATCTCAGTCCAATCCAAGTCCATAAACCTGATATCAGCCCACATGTCCGATACTAATCTATAAAGCCCTCTTCAAACTCACAAAACACATGCAGTGATGCTGAGTGCAGATGATCACAGGCCTATGAGTAGAAGTCTTTGCATCCGGGCACTGGCAGGGGTCTCCATGTGGCTTCTCCAGCACCCAGGGCTACATCAGGGTAGGTCCATATGACTTCTCAGGGATGCCTCCCAGGAAGTCAGTCTTGTGTCTTGTCAGTAGACACAGTAGAGCGTATCCAAGAGAGTGAGGAGAGAGAGAGAGAAAATGTCTCCTATCTCCAAGGAGGAAAACTACTAGAGTTCCCAGAATTCTCAGGAAAAGGCTATATATGCCTACACAGAGGCCTCATGACTATGATCCGATTGACAAACTAGTCTTCACCCCTTCATTCTTAATCCCCTCAAGTCCCAAATTGATATCACATTATGTAACTACCACAGGGGTGAAATTATAAAACTTCTTGGACATACCAGGTACCTTGTTGGAATGAATGCCTGAGCCTCGGGGCTCAGGAGCATAGTCTTGGGGTACACCAATGTCAGTTGACATAATAGTCCTTTAAGTCTACATCCTACTTTGGTAAGTAACTTGTATCAGTTTTCCAAAATGGGGGAAGAGGGAGAAGGCCATTCAGATATATGGGCTAATATTGGGCTATGGACTTGATCACGACTGAACTGGGATGTTTCTTAATATACAATTGCTCCTTTATATAAAGTTCTTTCTTATACACATATGAGTGCCTGTGAATTGTCTAGTCCACCAGGACTAACACAGGGGAGTAAAAACACTATTTATGTGTGCACACCTTAAAATATTGACCCTCTGGGATCAAGAAAGCATTTACCCAAGAATAAAGTCTAGAAAGACTAGGAAGGAGGAATAGAGACAGAAAGCCCAATGAAAGTTGAGGTAGGTAATGTTTCCTTGTAGAATTTGTAGTGAATGAGATGAAGCAAAATATGTGTGAATCATTTAATGATTATTAAACTGATTATATGATCATTTAACTGATTATTTTATCTATAAATCTTCATAGGATCCACAGTAAAAATATTTTTTAAGTTCTTTAAAAGAATGGAGACAAGCCTGAGGATTGTTGAATTGATAAATGTTGATTTACTAATATTATTACAATACACAAAAAGGTATTTTAGAGGGTAAAAAAAGTATTCTGAGACAGTTGTACTTTGTCCTCTGGGTTACTACGAATCAGAATCAACTCAATGGCAATAGGTTTTGTTTGGGAATGTTCGTGCACTTAATTATATGCAGATTTTTGCCGCTAGTCACGGAGCATGGGGATTAATAGAAACTTTCTCATTCTGGGGAATCATTAAATATCCCTTATATTCCTTTTTTAATTTTTTTTAGGTGGGAAGGTTAACATCAGTAAACTGGAGAACATTCTGGAAAATATGGAAATCAAATTTCCAGATAAGAAATTAAAAGATTTGTCGCAAAACCTACCAGCAGATAGTGAGCATCATAGTTATTGGTTGCCTTTTTATAGAAAGTTATAAGTTTATGTATGAGAATTTCTGTAGCTAGCTCTATTATAGTGCTAATGTAACTTTTTAAATATTAGAGAATAATACACCCCTAAAATAAGAGCTTAGTCTGATTTAGTGTATTTTCTTGATCTCAGGGATAAGTTATAAACTTCTGTACAGAAAAGAAGTTACTATTTCAGATTTTTTATGTCAATTAAATATCTTTAAGAGTTCCTGCTAATATGCTTTATGTTTCTCTGTGCTCTGTGATAGATCAACTATAGTCCCATAGTCTTGGGCCAGATAAGGAGAAGGCACACAGTAATCTTGATACTGCTTCCAGAAGTCTCTGTGCCACCATATAGGATGTATCTGGTCTTGACAGCCTGTCACTTCAGACAGAAATCTTGGACATGCCCTCCCAAAGTCCTCAGAGTCTCTTTCCTATTTACTGCTGCTTCAAAGATGGCAAGTTATAGCCAAAGTGGAGGGTAGTAAGAAAAAACGACCAATCCCCTATCTTAGCGTTACACACACCCTATTCCTGTAGTCCTACTCAATCCTTTGGTGGGAGTTATGAGAGTTGGGTAGAA
Organism: Nesogale talazaci; assembly: GCA_004026705.1. Lineage (NCBI taxonomy): Eukaryota > Metazoa > Chordata > Mammalia > Afrosoricida > Tenrecidae > Nesogale > Nesogale talazaci. The sequence continues at coordinate 64,296 of PVJH01006020.1, forward strand.
GAGTCCTATTAAGAAGTTTCACTGCACCACAGAATTATGCCAACTTCCTCAGTTATAAAGTGATCAAGTCTGATATCAAGGTGCATTTATAATTACTAGTGACTGGAATTCAAATGTTGGAAGGATCTGTAGCTGGAAAATGTAACATTGATGATAGAAATGAAACCAGAGAACATGATAGAATTTTTCCAGACAAACAGCTTTTCAATACTTCTTCAACAACATAAATGGTGAATACACACACAGACATCAACAAATGAAAGAAACAGAAATTAAATTCATATCTGTCGAAAGAGATAATAGAGAAACTCACTATCATCAGCCAAAAGAAGGCCAGGAATTGACTATGGAAAATACCATCAGAAAATTTAGGTTGAAGCTAAGGAAAATGAAAACAAGTTCATAGGAGTCAAAATAATATCCTTATATATATATCACCTGAAGCTAGAGACATTTTCCACAACATAAAACATTGATGAATGAAGACAAAACAAGTGGTGGAACAGCATCAACAACATTATACAAGAAGAAAGCAAAAGAACAGAAAGTGAGAAAATACTGAGATGAATGTCAGAAGGGACTTAGAAATTTCCTGAAAGTGAAGTAGATAACACAAATAGAAGAAATGATGAAGTAAAAGAATTGGACCAAAAAATTTCAAAAAGCAGTTGCAGAAAACAAACATCTGGAGTTAGTCAAGGAGGAAGAATACATTCTACATGTAGCAGTTGTACATTCTACAACTGGGAGAAGGGGGAAAGCCTACACTTACAATATTGGAGGAAGCAATGGGCAAAATATTGAAAAATGTAGGAAGCATCAAAAGAAGATAGAAGGAATATATGGAGTCATTGTATCAACAAGGATTGATAGATATTCAACCATTTCAAGAGAGAGCATGTGATCAGGAACCAGTGATACTAAAGGAATAAGTCCAACCTGCATTGACAGCATTGGCAATAAGCAAAGTTCCAGGAATTGATGGTTTACCAACTGAAATGTTTTCACAAGCCAGTGCACAACCAGAAATGCTCATTAGTCTATGCCCAGAAATTTTAAGACAGCTCCCTGATCAATCAACTGACAGGACCTCTATTTGTGCCCATACTGTTCCAAATAAAGATGACCCAAAATGCAGTAAGTGATAATGAACAATATCATTATCATGTGCAAAAAAAATTTTGCTTAGAATAATTTTTAAAATGATTACAGTAGTATATACACAGAGGATGCCAAAAATTCAAACCAGATTCAGAAGACTGGGCTAAAGGGATTTCATTGCTGATGTCAGCTAGATTTTGGATGGAAACAGTATGCAATGAAATTCTAATTTTCATTGACTATACAAAGGCATTTGAGTGTGTGAATCATAATAAATTTTGGATAACATTGAGAATGAGAATTCCAGAGTGTGCTTCTGAGGAATCTATGCATAAGCTTGACCCAAGCCATCACAATTTCAATTGCTTCATATGCATGTTAAAGTTGTACATTGAATAAGGAAGACCCAAGAAAAATAAATGCTTTTGAATTAAGATGCTGATGAAGAATAACAAAAGTATCATGTGTATTAGTCCGGGTAGACTAGAGGAACAAATTTCAAAGACACGCATATAGATATAAGGAAAGGGTTTACATACAAAAGGAATGTGACACTAAGAAGGCATCCCAATCCAGTCCAGTACAAAGTCAGAAGTCCGATATTAACCCATATGCCTGAAATCAGTCTACAAAGTCTCCTTCCGACTCATGAAGTCACAGGTCAGTGGGTGCAGAATTCTGGCACTGGCAGGGGTCTCCCCATGGCTCCTCGCTTCCAGGGCTCAGGGTCCATCAACAGCATGCCGCTCCTGCTTCAGAGGTCTGGCTCTACCAGGGCAAAGCCATGTGGTCTCTCTGCTGGCTCCTCCAGTTTCTCAGACGCTGCCATCTTGTCTTTTCCGTGACTCATTGCCTCTGAGACTAACTCCCAACAACTGGGGAAGATAGCTTCTCATCTTTATGAGGGAAATATCGCGAGATTTCCCAGAAGTCTCAGAAGAAAGCCATGCCCACACAGAGGCCTCATTGGCTACTCAATGACTATCTCCAGATTAACAGGCTAGATGCCACCCCTACATTTCAATCATAAAATTAACATAAGCATATGACTGCCACACATGGACTGCCAAAAGAACCAACTAATTTGTCTTGGAAGAAGTATGGCCAGAATGTTCATCAGAAGCAAAGGTAATGAGACACTTTGTCTCACATACTTTGGACATGTTGTCAGGAGAGATCAGTCCCTGGTGAAAGACATCATGCTTGGTAAAGCAAAGGGGCAGGAAAAAAAAAAAAGGCTTTTCAACAAGATGGACTGGCACAGTAGCTGCAACTATGGTACCTGAATATGGTGCAGGATCATCAGGCAATGCTAGGTTTTGTTGTTATGAACCAACTTATGGCACCTAACAACATACATTCATACATACATACATACACACACCAATAGACAGTCGTTTGAACAGAGCAAGAGGACACTACACAGTTTAAAAGCAGGAAGATATTCAAGACAATTATAGTCTCTTTTCATTCTTATTTGATCTGTATGCTGGGCTACATGACATCAGGATTGAAGAACAGCTCATTATGAACCTGAAATATGGAGTTGGCACAACCTTGTTTGCTGAAAACCAATAGGACTTTGAAACACTTTCTGATAAAAGATTAAAGAAAACAGCCTGTACTATAGATTATAAGTAGTGGAGAGAAAACAAAAACTTTCACAACTGGATTTATAGATAACATCATGATGAAAAGGGGAGAAAATACAAGTTGCCAAAGACTTCATTTACATGGATTCACAAGAGCACTCATGGAGACAATACTAAATAAATCAAATAGCAGATTGGTCAAACCTGCTGCACATAACTTCTTTAAAGCGTTAATGAGCACAGATGTCATTTTGAGGACTAGCATGTCCTTGACACATGTCTAGGGATTTTCATTTGCCTCATATGCGTGCGAAAACTGGTCAAAGTATACTAGAGAAAACCTAATGCCTTTGAATTATAGCGCTAGCAAAAAATATGGTGAGTATCATGGACTTCCAAAAGAATAAACAAATCTGTCTTTGAGAAGGTAGCATGGCCAGAATGCTCCTTTGAAGTTTATACTTTGGGCATGATATTAAGAAGAACCAGTCCCTGAAAAAGACCATCATGCTTCTTAAAGGATCAGATGAAACACAACGTCCCATGCTGACTCAAGGCCCAATGGGGACAACACTGGAGATGCAAGGTCGGGATTGAACCCCATTTGACCCCACCACACCAAGGCAAAATGTTAAGGGTATGCAGCAGAGCAGGGGGTCTAGTTAGAGCATGGAAGTCCTGAAGGAGTACAAGGACAGACTCTGGGGTCAGGGCGTAGCAGGTGGGGGCAGTTAGAGCTTGGAGGTCCTGAAGGAGTACAAGGATAGACTCTGGGGCCAGGACATAGCACTCCATTGGGCTCAACCCGAGAACATTCCTAAAGGTCAACAAACAGACATCGAACTATTTACAGGGCTTTTTTTATTATTTACTTATTTATATTTTTTTCTAGACATCGTTTTTGTGGTGGTCATTGTTTTGTTCTTTTTTGTCCCTTCATCTTGTTATGGCTTGTCTTTTTGTGCATATTATTGTCTCTGCAGATCTGTCTAGATAAGGTAGGCTGGATAAATAGTCTGGAGGAGAAAACAATGGGACTGATGATTCTGGGGGGACATGGAAGGGAGGTGGGGGAAAGGAGGTGTTAATTACCAACCTAGGGACAAGGTAACAGCAAGTGATCCAAAATCAGTGGCGGGTGTGAGAGGTCTGACTGATCAAGAGTAATGTAACCAAAAGAAATTACTGAAACCCAAATGAGGGCTGAACATGATAGTGGGACAAGAGGAAAATAAAAGGAAATAGAGGAAAGGACTTGGAGGCAAAGGGCATTTATAGAGGTCTAAATACAGGCATGTACATAGGTACATATTTTATATGCATATATAAAAATGCATATACCTATAGGGTTAGTATTAAGACACCAGATAGACATTGGGCCTCCACTCAAGTACTTCCGCAATGTAAGAACACTTAGTTCTATTAAATTGGCCTTCGATGATGTTCACCTTTCTGACACATTCACTAAAGACAAATGTGTGCATAAGCAAAAGTGGTGAAGAAAGCTGATGGTGTCTGGCTATCAAAAGATATAGCACCTGGGGTCTTAAAGACTTGAAGGTAAACAAGTGACCATCTAGTTCAGAAGCAACAAAGACCACATGGAAGAAGCACACCAGCATCTGTGTCTACGAGGTGTCGGAAGGGATCAGATACCAGGCATCAAAGAACTGAAAATTATATCATTATAAATGAAGGGGAGTACAGATTGGGGACCCAAAGCCCATCTGGGGGTAATGTGACATCCCTGTACAGAAAGATCATGGGGAGGAGATGAGCTCATCATGGTACACTGTAGCAGCGATGAAACGTGCAACTTTCCTCTATTTCTTAACTGCTTCCTCCCCCTCTACTGTCATGATCACAGTTGTACCTTACAAATCCAGTTAGACCAGAGGATGCACACTGGTACAGATAGGAAATGGAAACATGGGGAATTCAGGACAGATGATCCCTTCAGGATGAGTGGTGAGAGTGACAGTACCTGAAGGATGGAGAAAAGATGGGGTAGAATGGGGGGAACCGATTATAAGAATCTACTCCCTGGGGTATGGACAACAGGGAAGTGGGTGAAGGGAGGCATCAGACAGTCTATGATATGACAAAATAATAATAATTTATAAATTATCAAGGGTTCATGAAGGAAGGGAAGGGGAAGAGGGGGGAAATGAGAAGCTAATACTAGGGGCTTAAGTAGAAAGCAAATGTTTTGAGAATGATGATGGCAACAGATGTACAAATGTGCTTGGCATACAATGGATGGATGGATGGATGGATGGATAGTGATAAGAGTTGTATGAGCCCCCAATAAAATGATTTTTTTTAAGTAAAGCATCAGAAGAGTAAGTATATTCTCCACAAGATGAATTGATACTGTGACTGCCATGATGAGCTCAAACGTGGGTCTGAAGAGGGCACAAGACCATTTTTATGGCATTATTATTCTGTTGTACACAGAATTGCCCAGTCAGAACTAACACAACAGAAGTATTCTCCAGTTGTATTCATTAATGCAAGTTAACTGATGGTGATCAAAATGGAACTCTTATGTAAAATTTTACTTTTCTGTGTATAGCCATAGTCCCAACAGATGGGATAAGGCAGGCTGGAAATTACCTCAAAGGAAGAGTGAACTTTTATAACAACAGACAGACTATCCTTTTTTTAAAAAGGATTCCCATATGTGCAGAATTTCTAGGATACTAAATCTGCTATTTTGAAAATTAAAGTGTACTTATGTGAGAGCTGCTTCTGTCATTTTAATATATTTCATCCCTCTGGTGAATTTTAAAAGTGCTTAATACTGCTAATTGCAAAGTCGGATGCTAGTTGCTAATTTAGGATACCTGGATAAGATACAGTGTAAATAGATATATTCTTTCCATTTAAAAGCATTCATCAGGAGAGAGTGGAGGACATCCTGACCCACGGAGCAGCAAGGACGATATCCCTGCTCAGTGCAGCCAAAGCACAGAGAGGACCATGGGCCAGCCCCATCACAACAGACGTCTTCCACTGACCCATAGCACTACCAGGGACAACATGGGAGACACAATGTTTTGGTTTTTTGTTTTGCTCCATTTTGTTCTTATGCTTACTATTACCTCTGCATGTCCATCTAGATAAGATAGGTGGTATAAACAACCCAGAAGAGAAGAGAAAAAGACCAGGGACAAGGGAACAGCAGGGGATCTAAAATCAATGTCAAGGAGGGCAGACGATGCCTGATGGGGGTGGATCAGGGCAATGTAGCCTGTCTTATCTAGCTAGATTTGTAGAGACAAGAATAAGCACAAGAACAAGACAGAGCCAAAGAAAGCAAAACCACAACAAAAACCAAAGACAAGAAAAAGGAAGCCGATAAATAGTTTGTTTGTTGACTTTTAGGAATGCTTTAAGGTCAAGTCTGATGGGGTGCCACGCCCTGGCCCCCAAATCTACTTTGGGTCGTCCCTTGGGACTTCCTTGCTCTGTGCCTCTTGCTGTTCTGCTGCACGACCTTAGTGTGTTGCCTAGGTGTGATGAAATCAGACTGGATGCAATTCCCACACTGTGTCAGAAGAATTGGATATCTGAACATTTTGATCAGATTTTTCCATAGGAAAGTCATGGTCAAAAAGCCAAAAGTACAGATTTCAACTTTTCATAAACGTTCGAGAGCCAAGGAAGGTAAATCCACCACTGAAACTACTGAGATCATTTTTAAAACTTAAACCAAAAATATCCCCTGAAAGCTGCGTAAAACCAAGCCATAGTTTTACTTAGCTAGTAACCCCCCCCCACCCGTGGGATGTAAATTTATCTTAATGAGGGAAGAAAACTCCAAAGGAGGAACTCAAAGAACACAATCAATGTCCCGAAATAGCACATGTAGAATCTGTTGGATTGGCATGTTTTGCTAATATAGTCTTAACAGCCACAAAATAAAGAAAATTTAAAGGAAAGAAGAAATAATGATATTAATAGTTAACATTTTTAGAAAGTCCTTTTCTCTGTTCTGTGTGTATCTGTGCATGTCATAGGATATAATGCAACAAAAGTTATAAAGAAATATTAGCCCTTTTGCTCTGTTAGCGATCTTTCAGAGTCAGTGCACACTTGTGTCCGTTTAATCTCTGGCTCTTGTTTCAGCTGCTGGGAAGACTGATCTGCATCCACTGCTAGAAGAAGTAAAGAGAGTTACAGGTGAGTAAGGCAGGTTGGAGAAGAGGTTGAACTGAACTGAAAATACACTGAAACCTGTGAAACCTAGAATTCAAAGGGACTGCCTGATTTTTCCAATTTTTATACCTTTAACAAAATACAGTCTCAGCACTTCTCTATTACTTCTTTCAACAGAAAATATTTTAGTTTTTCTTCTCTATCAGGTTTCTGCCTGACACAAGTTTACTGCATTTCTCACTCACCTAAGCTGCTATGTGTCTATTATTAACTTACTGCTTTTACTAGCAATTCGCAAATTATAGGCATTCAGTTTATGTACAACATGTAGGTACAAACCAATTCGCTATTAAATTACAAACCCAAACTTATTATATTAAAAAGTCAAGGTACATATAATTGTTTGTAATATCTAACAGGTATTGCAATGTTATGTGTATCAAAACATTATTAGTATTTGTGGCGCTCACCTGATCTGGTGTCAATTTGAGGATTAAGAGTGTAGGGGTGGTGTATGATGCCAAAACAATGGCAATTTGTAAATTGTTAAGAGTTCCTGGGGAAGGGGGAGTGGGGAGGGAGGGGAAATATGGCGAGCTGGTACCAGGGGCTTAGGTAGGAGAATGTTTCGAGAAGGATGATGGCAACAAATGTGCAAATGTGGTCTGCATAAAAATGAAGTATATATTGAATGTGATAGGAGTTGTATGAGCCCTCAATAAAATGATTTTTTTTTTAAAAAAAAAAAGCTTATAGTGAGGGCTCAAGTAAAAATGTTTTGGAAATGGCGGCAACATATATATAAATATACTTGATACAATTGATGTTTGAAAGAGCTGTAAGAGCCCCCAATAAAATAACTTTTGGGGGGGTTGGGAGGGTTGGGGGGGGGGCATCACTGTTCTCCGGTGGTGGGAGTAGGAGCCCCAACCCCACTGCTGGAATTGAACATCCGACCCAGTGGGCCGCAGTCCCGCGTACAACCACTACGCCACCGGGGCTCAGCCCTAAAATAACTTTAAAAAAAGAGTGTAGGGGTGGAGTCTAGCCTGTCAATCTGGATGAAGTCAATGAGATCTCTGTGTGGGTTGGCTTTCTCCTGAGCAGTGTGTGGAATCCGACTGTATTTCCTCCCTGGAGGTGAGAGACTCATGACTCATTCCCTTGGAGATGCTGTACTGACAAGACACAGGCTAACTCCCTGTGAGACTTCCTGGAGGAGAAGCCACATGAACTTACCCTGATGTAACCAGACCTCTGAAGTCAGAAAAGTCCCATAGAGATTCCTGCCAGTGCTGAGATGCTTGAGGAGCCACAGAGAGGTCCCTGCCAGCGCTAACGTTTACAATGCCATTGGATACACAAGACTCTGCACCCACTGGCCTGTGATTGCCCTGGTGTCATTGCATGTGCTTCCTAAGTCTGAAGAGGACTTATGGATTGGTATCAGGCACATGGGCTGATATCAGACTTATGACCTGGACTGGACTGGCCTGGAATACTTTCTCAATGTTCCATTCCTCTTGTATATAAACCTCTCCCTTATAAACATGTATGCTTATGAATCCGTCTACCCAGATCAACACAATATTATTTTTGTGTTATTGTGTAAAGATGTTGAGAAAATGCGGTGGCAGCCATGTCCGACCTCTTCTGGCTACACAAAGGAGCAAAATTAAATTCCAGACCAGTCCAAGGCCAATTGTCAGACATGCCTCCACCCTTCATCTTTCTTTACCTTATTCTGTCACTGTTTCTCTATTAGATTCAATAATTCATTGCAAGGTTCACACAAACTTATAGGTAACTCTCACAATTATAGGCATTTATTAGGAAAACTAACAGATTCAAAATGGTAAGGATCCAGTTCTTTTACCAATGGCACCTCTTCTCAGCCATGCTGATAGGTTTGTCTTTCTAGTTCTTGGCCTCTCAGTCATGAAGTTTCTTGACATCTGCTTCTAAGGGCAGGAAGTCCTCTCACCACTTCCCTCAGGATCTCAACAGGGTTCTTCTGCACTCTCATAATCTCAGGACTTCAGATTGGCGCTGCTCATGCCTCTGCCACTTCAGGCAGAATTCTTGGGCCAGAGGGTCTTCTTCTAAGATAGCCGGGGGATTCCTGTTCCTGCATCTAAGATGGCTCACTCTCACCAACCCAGTGGCATGCTCCTACCTCATCAGCAGGTCAGAGTTCATAAGACATGAATACAAGAACCATTCCAAGTCATTTCACTTCATTACAGATGTTAATGTTTTCCAAATAATTTTACTTCATTACGGTTACTTTTGTGTATCTAAATTTTTTTTACTGTATTTATGCCTAAAACAGTAGACTATATACTAGAACAAACATTTGACTAATTGATATTAGATACAAACTGTATATCATTGTTTCCATTTACATCAAATTTTCCTTACAGACAGACTTAGGAGCAGAACTCTGTTGTAATACATACTATTTAAATGACTAAACGCTTGAGTCAAATGATATAAAGAATATACTACATTGTTTATGACTTAGCAGTAATGCTCTATAACTCTATAACAAATTCTCTATTCTCTGAAAATTCTTTTTTGATTTTATAACTTACTTCATCTGTTCACTCAAAATGCGATGTAGCACCTACTTCAGTCTAGGGAATGTTGCAGTAAGACTTTAACAGGAGTTCAAATAGTGTGATCGATGAGGTGAGACTCAGCCATCTATCTCAGGCAAGGCAAAGAACACAGATTTTTATCATCTATATTAGCTAGCTGCCTATACAAGCTTAGACGCTGGGCCAGCTTCACCATGAGCTAGGCTACCTGCTCCAACATCATTAAAGCATTACATATGGGCTGCTTTATGTTTAAAGAAGTAACTTCTACTTCCTGTTTTCTTCATCCAAAAACTGCAGATAAAAGCTTAGAAGTTTGCCTGAGCCCCAGTGGCGTAGTGGTTATGCGCGGGACTGCAGCCCACTGGATTGGAGGTTCAAATCCAGCAGCAAGGCTGGGCCTCCTACCCCCACCACCAGAGGGCAGTGATGTCCCAAAAACAAACAAAAAAAAGCTTAGAAGTTTTCGTTATTTGGGATCAGTAGATCATTCTCACCTGTCACCATTTCCATTTTTTCGAAGGCGGACTTGTCAATGCCAGCAATCTACAAAGTGTACTGCAGAGCATGGGAATAGAGCTTACAAAGAGGGAACTCTGGCGGTTGTTGAAAATGTTACCCATTACTGGTAAGTTTACATTGTGCTAGTGAACACTTAAATATAAAAACATCATAACATGGAACCATACAAAATTCCAGAAAACAAATAGTTCAACCTTTCTTTGTAAGGAAGTTGTACTTTTGACATCTAGGTTTCTCGATTGAGACACTGTGGGATCTTAAACCTGGATCTTGCCAATAAACAGTATCCTAAGGTAACTAAAGCTTATGCAGGTCAAAGAGGAAAAGGCTGAATTAGCAATAGAGAAAAGGAAAGGGAAAACTCCGGATAAGGGAGCGGTTTATCAGTGATTCACCTTAAGTACTTCCTTCCTGGATTATTTTTGGTCTTATTTATGAAGAGATGTGGGTGTATGAGAAATATAGGAGCAAAAGAAAAGTAAAAATTTTAAGTATGTACTTATGCTGTTTCCCTTTTTTTGATTGCCAATATAACTTTCTAATGCGTCTTATTTTACAGATGATGGGAAGGTCAATAAAAATATGCTGCTCGATCGTATAAAATATTTTCCTGGTAAGTGGGAATCCCAGTAAGAAAACAAGAAAAGCTGATATAAGGAAGCTCCGCCTTAGCTTTTAAAAGACCATTCTCAGTATACAATGATAAAAACAAAGCACCTTTATGTAAAATACAAATTTTATTCATACTCAAAAATTTACAAATTGGGAATGCCTAAGTGAAAATTCAGAAAGATATTCCCAAGAGGGAGCATAAGCACAATTTTTTAAACAGAACTTTGTACAGGGTAGAGAAAATATATAGGGTACTGTTTATTGACATTTAACATGCTCTCGTCTGTAAGATTCATTTTCCCAGAATTTCTATGAACTGGTGCGCCCAACCTTAGCCACAGTTCCCTGAATTCAGGAGTTCTCCTTGCAGTAGCCTGGGTAGGGCAGAGTATTGAAGAACAAGTTATTTTGTTTGAGTGTAATCATAGGTCATGTACTCCAAAAAGCAGACGCACGGTTCTAGAACAAAATGAAATCCTGTTAGCTATGTTAATTAGGACTTTTGAATCAGTGCTGCCGAGTCCATTATGACTTATAGAACAGGGTAGAACTGCCCTCCTGTGGGTTTCTCGGTCTATAAGTCTTTAGAGAGTGAAAAACTTTTTAAGTATCCCAAGGAGCAACTGGTGGTTTTGAACGGCTGACATTAGGGTTATTAGCCCAACACATAACTACCGTGACATCAGAGGGCCTTAGCTATGCCAAACACCTCAAATTTTGAATATTTTTCATGGCAATAATTGGATTTTTTATCTTATTAATCTCTATCTCTGCTTTAGATGCAACTACATCTAATATGACAATTCTCTAACACTGAGAAATTCTGAGACTCAAGTTCTCTAACATTGCAAAAGTCTCAAGTTCTATTTGCTATTCTAGAAGCTTGTTTTCTAACATACTTTATCAGATTCACCTAAAAATACATATATAACTTAGAATACATAGTAAATATTGTAATTAATATTGCATAATGAATATTTGTAAATTCAATATTCCATATTTATATTATATGTTTCTTCTAAAAGTGGCTCATCTGAAAACTGTGGAAAGGACCCCTTGAAAGAAGACTAGCAGAGCATATTATGTACATGGCTTCCACAATAAGTCTTTATGTGACCCTGAAAAATTTTGTATTGTTTTGTTTTAGTGGATTTGTTCCATCTATTCTCGTGTGTATATTCATATTTTCCCTCTAAGATAGCACTCCCTAGTTTTACTAAGTTTTTTTTCTTTCTAAGAGGGGAAGTTCTATGTCCATAAACTGGACACCATCTTGGAAGACATGGATTATGATCTGGAGGATGAGGAAATTAAACACCTGCAGGACCATCTACCAACTGACGGTAGGCTCCTGTTGTCCCTTCAGGACAATGCTGCGCTTCGTATGGAACAATCTATTCTCTCAGTTGTTACGTGTTTAAATCAGAATTGGCTCTTACACCACGAGTATCACCTGTAGAGCTGAACTCGGCCCGAATGCCATCAAAGCTGACAAACTTACAAAGCAAATATAAAAGTGAAAGAAATGAACATTTCAAAAAAATTCATTTTTATTTTTTTTATTTTTGGGGGCATCACTGCTCTCCGGTGGTGGGAGTAGGAGGCCCAGCCCCACTGCTGGAATTGAACCTCCGTCCCAGTGGGCCGCAGTCCCGCGCACAACCACTACGTCACCGGGGCTCAGCCCCCATTTCAAAAAATTTAAGGAAAAAAATCAGTATGAGGAGAGTAAAAGCAGTAAAAAAAGGTCTTACATTATCATAAAACTTTGTTATACTAAAAGGAAAGATACACATTATGAGAGGAATGACAGTCATCAAGTGTTGGACCTTCCAACATGACTTTGAAAGGACAGATAAATCAATAATAGATTAAATGATGCTGGTTGGAAATTTCAAAGGTGTTCTTGTGTGCTTATAGGGTTTACGCCATTCTTTTTTACTATTTAACCTCAGTAGTCATAATAAGTCAGGCATTTGTGTATAGTTGTGGAAATGAAGCTTCATTTTAAGATTAGGTTCTTTTTTTATGGTCATTTTATTGGGGGCTCTCACAGCTCTTATCACAATCCATACCACCATCCATTATACCAAGCACATTTGTATATATTTGTTGCCATCATCATTCTCAAAGCACTTTCTTTCTACTTGAGCCTTTGGTATCAGCTCATTGCCTCCCACCCTCCAGACCTCCTTGCCTCAAGAACCCTTAATAATTTATCAACCTTTATTTCCATGTCTTACACTGACTGATGTTTCCCTTCACCCAACTTTCTGTTGTCCAAACCCCTGGGAGGAGTTAAATGTAAATCATTGTGATTGGGTCCCCCGGTTCCCCCCACACCCCCCTCCCCTCCTGGTATGCTACTCTCAGCATTGGTCCTGGCGTGTCCTGGATTCCCCGTGTTGAGAGCTCTTATGTGCCAGTGTTCATGCTCTGATCTAGCCGGGTTTGGGTGGTAGGACCGGGGTCGTGATAGTGGTGGGGAGAAAGCATTAAAGAACTAGAGGAAAGTTGTGTATTTCGTCAGTGAAGATTAGGACCTAAAGTCAGTATATAAATTAAATAGACCATGAAGCTCTATATAGCAGCTATGCTCGTTAGAGAACCATCGTCAGAGTGCCCCGCTGCCATCGTGTCTGAGGCGGAGCCTCCTGAAGAGCCCGGACAGCTATGGAGACTCGAATCAGAGGGTCGAGCTTTGAAACAAACAGGAGAGCCATGTGGGGCGCTGGGGCAGGTTCGGGGACCGTGTGGTCATGAGCGACCCGGACCCCACGCGTCCTGGAGGCTCTGAGGTTGTCACTGACTGTGCTGCGCAGGGGGAGGATGCAGCCGTGAATGCAAGGCCACACGAGGGGGTGGAAGAGCCGTGGAACCAACGAGGGCTACCTGCCCAGAAGACAGGCAGAGGCCAGGTGCCCAAGCAACTACGAAAAAGATCTGTCTGCAGCATCAAAGAAGACACTGGGGAGCACCACCTGAGAGATGACTCACCTAAGAGTGGATGTTGAGCACTGTGGGAAAATTAAAGTAACTGGAATCATGGCCGATCGCAGCAGGGTCCAGAAGAGGGGCTTTGCTTTTGCGACTTCACGTGACTGTGACTCCATCACAACTGTAAAGTAAGAGGCAAGAGATGGCCAATGACAATTCCAGTCAAAGAGTCTAAGTCAATGGTTCTCAACGTGTGGGTTGACCCAGTGTGTGGTTGAACAACTCTTTCACAGGGCTCACTTAAGACCATCAAAAAACACACAAATATTCCACAATATATAGTTACATATTGTTTTGTGATTAATCGCTATGCTTTAATTACATTTAATTATGCTCAATTTGTAACAATGAAAATACATTCTATATATCAGATATTAGTATTACAATTCATAACAGTTATAGTATTACATTATGCTACTACATTATGAAGTAGCAACAAAAAGAATTTTATGGCTGGGGGTCACCACACATGAGGAACTGTATGAAAGGGTCACAACATTAGGAATACTGGAAACCACTGATAAGGGGTTCTGAAACTCTGGATAGGGACCAAGGAGGTGGCTTTGATGGGAATGACAACTTTAGATGGGGTGAAAACTTCAGTTGGACATGGTAGCTCTAGTGGCAGCCATGGCGATGGTGCATATGACAACAGTGGGAATAGCTATATTGGATTTGATAATGATGTTGGTTATAGAGGAAGAGGTCCTGTTACCACAGAGCAAACAGAGGCTATGGAAGTGGTGAGTAGGATGGGAGTGGAAGCCATGTCAATAGCAGAGACAGTTTTGGAGGTGGTAAAAGCTACGATGACTTTGGCAACTACAACAATCTATCTTCTAATTTGGGGGCATTGAAGGGAAGAAACTTTGGAAGCAGAAGCTCTGATTCTTAGAGTGGTGGTCAATACTTTGCCAAACCATGAAACCAAGATAGGTAGTGTGGGTCAAGCAGTAGCAGTAGCTATGGCAGAAGATTTTAGTGACTATCAGGAAAGAAAGTTTAGCAGAAGAAGAGAGGGGAAATCACAAGGAAGCGACAGATTACAATAGGTTTTTGAACTCAGTCAAGCACAATGGTGGCAGGGCCTACCTGCTACCCAGAGACATGTTTTCGACAATGCTCATGTGTCTGAGCAAGAACACTTGCACCAGGATGTGTCTGATTGTGTAGCAGGGTATTTTAGTTTCTGTTCTATGGAAAGTATAAAGTGTTCCAACAAAGGATTTTAATGTATTTTTTGCAGTCATGCTGTCTATCGCTAAGTGTAATAGTATGATCATGACCCTGAATAAATGTCTTTTAAAAAAAGCCTGCCAAGAAATTTGGAAGACAGCTACCTGCCCAACGGACTGAAAGTGATCCCTATTTGTGTCCATTTGAAAGAAAGTTTACCCCACAGATTGTGGAAATCATCAGACATTAATATTACATACAAGTATAATTTTGTTGAAATGATTTTTAAATAGTTGCAACAGTACATTGACAGGGACCTGCCAGAAATCCAAAGCAGACTCAGAAGAATGAGGAATATCAATACTGATGCCAGACAGATCTTGGCTGAAAGCAGAAAATAACCAGAGAGATGTTTACTTGTTACTTATATAGATACTCCCAATGAGCGAATGCACCTGATATTATGTTCCCAATAGACATGTTTGACCTACTTTTTATCCAAGCCTTGATCTCACAAGTCACATACTATAGACACACAGATTTAGATTTGGGTCTTTCGCGGTGAATAACATCCTTTGTAGGCCACCCCTGAAGAATGTGATTTGGAAAATCCCACTATGTGAACCAGACTTTATGTTAAACACATCTGTGGCATATTAAAATAGCTGAAATAGTCCCTTGGACTTAAGACTTAAATGCCCTCGTATACGAAAAAGCAGCTGATCGCCATCCTAAGGTAATGTATTTAGGAGCCATTGGACTTTGTTTCAAATCTCTTGTTTTAAGGATGCCTAATAAATGGCACTACCACTCGTCTGTCAGTTTGTCATACCGTCGTGGCTTACGTGTTTCTGTGATGCTGCAAACTAGGCCACTGGCATTTCCAATACCAGCAAGGTCCAGCAGAACCTGACAAGGTCCAGCAGAACCTGAAAACAACTACAAAGAAGGAGTAAGCTGTCCAGTTCAAAGGACTGCGTCACTGAAAAACCTATGCAGAGCATCAAAACATTGTCAGTTGCTAAGAACCTAATTAATAGAAGCAAAAAATTGTCAGATGTCATGCCCGAAGATGAGCCCCACAGGGTAGAAAGCACTGAAAATGTGACTGGGAAAAAGCTGTCTTTTCAAAGAAGGGTTGATCATAGTGATGAGAAAGAATGAAAACCTACAAGAGTAAAGCTGCCGGGACCTTCATCCGCTTATGGAGCATAACCGAATACAGCAATTAATAATTAGAACTTGAAATGTATGACGTATGAATGTAGGAAAATTGGAAACCATTGAAAATTAAATGGAATGTATAAAGATCATTGTATTTTAGGAGTTAACTAAAACGAACGGGTACAAACCACTTTGAATCAGAAAATCATATAGTTTTCTATACTAGCAATGATACAAAAAAGAGGAATAACCTTGCATTCACTGCCAAAAGGGACACTGCAAAATCAGTCTTGAAGTACAATGCTGTGATAGAATTTTATCTATCTGCCTTCAAGGAAATTCAATTGATACAACCATTACCCAAATTTATGTACCAATCACAAAAGCAAGTGATGAGGAAATTGAAGAATTCTCCCAATGTCTTCAGTCTGAACTTGATCATACATGCAGTCAAGCTACACTGATATTATTGGTGATAGGAATGCAAAAGTTAGAAACAGAAAGAAACATTAGTTGGGAAATATGGTGTTGATGTTAAAAATGAAGCTGGAAATTGCATGACAGAATTTTGCAAGGCCAACAACTTCTTTCAAACACATATCTTTTTTCTTTTTTCTTTTTTTTTTGTTTTTGGTTTTTGGGGCATCAGTGCCCTCTGGTGGTGGGAGTAGGAGGTCCGGCCGTTGCTCCTGTGGAGCAGCTGCTGGAATTGAACCTCCATCCCAGCGGGCCACAGTCCCATGCACAACCACTACGCCACCGGGGATCAGCCCCACATATCTTTTTTCAATAACACAAAAGTCTAACAGGCCCACAGACATCTCTAGATGGAATACACAGAAATAAAATTGACTACATCTATGGGAAGAGACACTGGAAAAGCTCATTATCAGTAGTTAAAACCAAGTCAGGAACTGACTGTGGGACAGACCATCAATTGTTCAGATTGAAGCTGGAGAAAATGAAAACAAATCCACAAGCGTCAATATATAACCTTGAGTCTATCCCACCTGAGTCTTGAGACCATCTCAGTAACAGATGTGATTCATTGAATGATAATGAGAGAAGACCTGATATGCTGGGAGACATCCAGAACATTGTTCATAAAGAGAGCAAAAACATCCTTAAGGCCACGAGTATGAGATTCCTGGTCAGAGCACTCAGTGCACAGAGAGGACATCCCTCACTGACCCATAGCACACAAGGGACAACACTGGCAGCACAGTGTAAGAATTGTGCCTGATTCGACCCCACCACACTGGGCAAACCACTATTGGTGTGCCACAGAGCAGCAGGGGAGCAAAGCAATGAAGAAGTCCCTGAGGAATACAAAAAATAGACTGTGGGGTCAGGACATGGCACCCCATCAGACTGGACTGAAAAACATGTCAAAAGGTCAACAAACAACCTGAAAATATATATTTTTTTTAATTTTTATTTGGGGGGGGAGCATCACTGCCCTCTGGTGGTCGTGGGAGCTACTCAACCTTGCTGCTGCTGGATTTGAACTGATAAGCCAGTGGGCCACAGTTCCACACTCAACTCAGGCTCAGCCCCCTGAAAATATTTATAGCGTTTTCTTTCCTTTCTTTTCTTTTTTTTTTTTTTTGGGGGGGGGGCGCTTTGATTTTGTTATTGTTGTCATTGTTTGGTTTTGGGGTTTTCTTTTGTTGTTCTTTGCTTTGTTTTTTGTGCTTATTTACTGTCTCTGCATGTCTATCTAGATAAGATAAGTGGGCTAAACAATTCACTGGAGAAAACAATGGGATCAACAGTTCTGGGAAGAGTGGGGCAGAGGGGATAACTGAGCTGATACCAAGGGCTCAAGTTGAGAGGAAATGTTTTTAAAGTGATGATGGCAACATATGTACAAATGTGCTTGACGCAATGGATGAATGTATGGATTGTGATAAGAGCTGTAAAAGCCCCCAATAGAATGATTTTTTTTTAGTAAGTGTACTTATAGAACAAAACAGGTGAAACAAAGGAATTTCAGTGTTTTATTCCACAATTAAAGGCTTTATAGCATGTTTCCTCATCTGAGTGATTATGGCTGGGTCTCATTTATACTTTATCTTACAGATGACAACAGGGTTAAACTGAAAACACTAATGGAAAATATAGAGTCGTTTTCAGGTGAGTAAAAGTTATAGGTGAAAAATATACTATAAATAATTTTCTTGGGCTGAGCCCCGGTGGCACAGTGGTTGTGCGCGGGACTGCGACCCACTGGGTTGGAGGTTCAAATCCAGCAGCAAGGCTGGGCCTCCTACTCCCACCACCAGAGGGCAGTGATGTCCCAAAAACAAATAATTTTCTTAAAGTTTTTTAAATTAAAAAAATAACAATTTTCTATTATTCTATTATATATTTTATTCCTTCCATAATAACATTGACCTGTTTATCCTGTTTGTCCTTTTAATAGTGACATCTTTTATCTAGTGTTTCAAATATGTGGTATATTAATACTTTATTTAATACAAAAAATGTGAACTTATTATGTCTTGATTAAATAGCTAGTGTCACCTGGAATTTTTCCTTTTTATTTTGTAATACACATCACTCTTCCATTATTTAAACAGTCAAAAAATGACATTGCCACAGTAATTTTTAAGAAAACATATAGATATAAATCTTATTAATTAATTAACTTTATCTCAAAATTAAAGTAAAGGTATAATGGATGCTTTCTTCTGACAGACTTATATCATTATTTTTAAAATAGTCAATCCCTGTTTCAGAATGTTGCTTTCCCATTCTTGAAGCATTCAGGAAGCATTTTCATCTCTAGACTTGAGATTAAGTTCTTTTCTGACATTTTCTTAGTATTGATTCAACATCTTGCCCAACCATGTTCTTGTTTCTGCCTTTGAACTTAGATGAATGACTCATACTTTAGATCCAGTCCCTGCTCTTGAATTTTTCATCATTTGTTTTCATTTGTCTCTCAGGATCCAAGGTAATTGTTGATGAAGTAAAAAATGTTTTGGAAAACATGGGAATAGAGCTTACACCTAAGGAACGCTGGAAACTGCTGAAAACTCTGCCAATTACTTGTAAGAAACCTTTCTGATCCCAATGTGGCTTGCAGGGGAACTTAGGTTGAGTATATTTATTGTTGGAGGAGAGATCACAAACCATTTATTCAACACATATTAATTGAGTACTTCCTACGTGATAGGATTAAGAACAAGAAAGTCCTTGCCCTGATGGAACCTATTTGTGAAGAATTGAGTTTACACTGTTGGGATTAAGCATGAGAACTTCACTTTTAAGAGATTCCAAAATTGATCCGTAAATCTCCTTTTTGTCCTATTTTAAAGCTGTTTAAGTTTTTATTTTTTTTGTGCTTAAGTGAAGGGAAAATAAGCATGGATTAAACCCTGGTGAATCCCCTCCAATCATGGACCAGAGATGTAAATAGCTTTGCAAAGATGCATTTGCAGAATACATTGCAAAGAGGATTGTTGCAGATACAGCTAGGTTAAAATTTGCATTTGATCTCCATTATGATCCATTTAAATTTGCTCTAGTTTTTAATATTTTCTGATTTCTTTTTAAAGAGGTTTTTCTCTGTTTTGTTATTCTTGTTAGTTTTTTTGTGTGTGTTTTTAATTTTTCTCCTGTATATGAAATCCAGGATAGGTAAATCTATAAAAACAGTAAGTAGATTAATGGTTCCTTGGAGGTATGACAGGGGAGATTGGGGACAAATGGGAAGTCAATAAAGATGAATAAAAGAATGAAGAAAAGATTCTAAAACTGATTGTGAGATGCTTGTACAAATCTTCTTAATGTGAATGAACTATTGTCTGATATGTGAATTATATGCCAATAAGACTGTTGGGAATTTTTTTTAACAAAATTGATCAATAAATTTCTTACATAAAGTATTAGCTTTGGAATATCTGACAGCCTTAAGTATAAAGAGAAAGGAAGAAAAAAAGGGAGAAGTCAAGTAATTATCGTAGGAGAAAAAGAAACAAATCAGAAAGAGAGCATTTAAGCACAGTAAAATGCTAAATTCAGAGTACCCCTTACTTCTTTACTTTATTCTTAAAGAGAAGGCTGTGTGAGGGAGAAATTACATAAATTTATAAATCAAATCACCTAAGATAATGTCTTTATGAAATAATAGCCACTGTGCTCTTATAACAACAAATCGCTGCATCACATTCTCTCTGACATCAACCATGCCTTCTCTTACAGCTGATGGAAAAGTATATCACAATCGGTTGCTAGATAGTTTAAAGACTTTCCAAGGTGAGTGGTAAGCATAAAAAGAAAAGTAAAACTGAGATCTTTACACTTTGTATTTGCTTTTGAAAGTCTCTCTAATTACTTAACGCAAACATTAGTTGATTTCTGTTGAATGCATACCACTCAATGTCATAAGCACTTTATATGTAGTAATTCATTAACTTAGTTCTCACAAAAATTCTGTGAGGCAGATAATTTTATTACCACCACTTGATAGATAAGCGATATTTACTAATTTACCCAAACTCACACAGTTTGAATTTAGAAAAAGCGAAGATCTAAAGTGACGTAACGGTTAGACTTTTAGCCTTTTTAACCCTGTTATGACTCGTAGCTAAAGTTCAACTACTGCTAAGTTTATAGGGACAATCTACTCTTTTTATCATTTTATTGGGGACTCGAACAGCTCTTATCTTTTTCCATTCATCCATCCACTGAGTCAAGCACATTTGTAATTTGTTGCCATCATCATTTTCAAAACATTTTCTTTCTACTTGAGCTCTTGGCTTAAGATCCTCCTTTATTTCCCTTCCCTCCCTCATGAACCCTTGATAATTTATAACTTATCATTATTTTTTTACAATCTACTCTTATAGTAGCAAATTTCTAATTCTACTTGTTGATCAGAATTATAGGTGTTATTTCTGCCATATTTTATCCATTATGAAAATAAATTAATCTTGTGCAGGACTGCAGCCCACAGGGTTGATGGTTCAAATCCAGTAGCAGCTCTCTAAGAGCAAGGCTGGGCTTCCTACTCCCACCAGGGCAGTGATGCCACAAAAGAATAAAATTAATTAATTAATTAATTAAATTAATCTTAAGTCTTATTACATTGCTTATGAGATCTGCTAACAATTTTAGCAAGGTGTCTTAGAACACATTTAAGGAAGGTATCTTCTTTTTTAGCAAGTAATATAAAATATTACTTACACAAAATTGTGTAATTTTCCAGAATGTCATATTTGTCCAATAGAATACAAATCAATAAACTTTTCACAGAGCCTATGGTCTATGAGTTAGTTAAAGGAAAGGAAGGCCAAAACGGGGCAGCCCCAAAGTTAAACTTAAAACACACAAAGTAACAACCCCTGGGTTTGGGGTTTGGGGTCTGGTCACACAATAAGCGACTTCCTCCTAACACTGCAACTCTTGACTCCAGATGGACTAGAATGGCATTGAGTGTCCCACAAGCCAAGGTCTCACCCTAAACCGTTCACAGCATGCTCTCCCGTCAGGTTCATAGTTTGGCAAAGTAATCAGTTTTCAGGATCTTGGAAGAAGTGGTTGGTACTTAGCTTTCAGAAATGCCCTGGCTCCAGAGATGAGAAGATGCTATTTTGGTTGTGTCTTTCTATATACAAAAAGTGCTTCTTCTTCTTTTTTTTTAAGAGTCAGCAAGCTAACTTTATTCACAAGCAATGGGGACTCCATACAAGCTTTTAAAATCACATTTTTTTCCACTTCAAGCTTTTGGTACATTATAAAAAATGGAAAAGCAAGGAACACAAGAGGCATCCTGAAAAATTTTGATTTCATAAGTTTTGACATGTCTCTCTATACCTTATGCATATATATAAATGACTGAGCATACAATTTTAGGTGGTTGAGGTACCACAGTATGGATTCACTATGAATATTTACCAATTCAAAGTCCCTAAGCCATGTGTATTCTGACAAGAATATAATATGCTGACTCAATCAGAAAAAGAAACAAAAAAAATCCTCCCCCGGAAGAAAAAAATGCATAAAAGGCAAAAATGGTTAACAGGTCTCTAGATAAGAGTTCCAATTAAAATATTGCATTCCCTTAATGTTCAATTTAAAATGAAACAAAGCAAGCAGGCACTAAGTATAATGCTTCTAAGAAAACTATCAGACTTTAAATTATTAAGATTTTTATCAAGGTGTTTCCCCTGAATGTATTTCCATAGTACAGCCAAGAGATGCACACATACATCAACGGTGGTCAAGATGCACATATGGGCACAGACTTGCATACACCTCTCCCTTTGCACGTCCTGCATCCATTAGCCTAACCAATCTTGATGTACACTGCTCAAAGGTAGATGACTAGTTCCATGTTCAAGATGCTTTTCTAAATAATAGCAAAAAGATATTTACAGATTGGTTAATTCAGTCACTAGTACTATTCTTTTTCATACACTGTCACCTCAAGACATCTAAAAAGCTTAGTTGCTGTAAAACAATAAACACCATCTAGAATAAGCACATGTGTTTTATAAACAATGCCCAGACAGACTTAGGGCTATCACCTAACCCAGAGTCCTAGGTCGGAGGATCCTAGCCCGCAGCCTTTCCCCCTGCTCCCCCACCCCTCCTCCTTCCACCACTCAGTGACTTAAGTGCAGAATGACCAGCTCCACAAGGTGGATTAACAAAGGGCACCCACTGAAGACAGACCTTCTAAGAGATTGTTTCACCAAGATATACCGAACATACTCGTGAATAAGCCGAATTCTTTCAGCACATTTTTAAATGCAGTTTTTGTGGTAAAATTAGGTGCCTCGGCTTATACAAAAAGTGCTTTTTTATGTGTTATTTGCAGTAGGGCTTTTCTTTAACTAGCGTTTCTGTTTTGTATTAACACTAAATTTTACTTTAAACCAATTTTACTTCAAAACAAAAACAAGTCTCACCTGTTTTATAAATAAGAGCTTATCTTTCTAATATATGTTCATAACTGACTACTTTTTAAACAGTTGTTAACATTTTCTATATTTTATCTTCCTAGCAATGTTTTTTCCACATTCCCACACCCTGGCTTTATGCTTTTCTTAAATTTCCGCAATGTTCTTTGCTTTTCCCTCCTTCATGAGGCTTGGTGCTTAGACATACATAGAATTTTTCATGTTTAGGTACAATTTCACACCTTTTAATTTCACCTCTTTTTTTTCTATATCTCTTTCTAACTTAAGGAGGAAAGATTTATGAAAATAAACTGGAAACCATTCTAGAAAATTTCGACTTGGAACTTGAAGAGAAAGAAATAGAAGATCTACGGAATCTTTTAAAAGTTGACGGTGAGTATTTCATTTACCACTTACTCCTCTTTTTAGAAGAATTTCTTAAGTTCTCTTACAGAGCTTTGGAGCATATCCTTGCCTAGTTTCAATTTTCAAATAAAATACATGGGGCTGAGCCCCGGTAGCGTAGTGCTTGGGTGTGGGACTGAGGCCCACGGGCTTGGCAGTTCAAATCCAGCAGCAGCAGCTCTCCAGGAGCAAGGCTGGGTAGCTCCCACGACCACCAGAAGGCAGTGATGCCCAAACAAACAAACAAACAAAAAGTACATGTGGAATTACTGTCCTTATGTATTTATCTCAATATGGTCAGAGTGCCAATAAGGGCACAGTGGATTCAGATTTAGTTCCTACTAGGAAAAACAACAAAATGCTTCAGAAGAAAATAAAAGACATCAATGTGATGGACGTTGCAAACCTTCTAGAGACTGACAAAAACAAGAGAGAAGTAAGACAGGTTTGGAATTTTTTAGTAAAAATTTACAGAGGTAGCCAGGTGCTCATTTTACAAAAATGAGATGGAAGTGATTAAAATAGAGGGCTAGGAATTTGACTTGAGATCATTAAACTGCCCCCCCATGAAAATCTTTTAAGACACAAAGACCACTTAAAAAATAATTTTACTCCTAATTTAGTTTACTAGAACGTCTTCTTTAGAAATCTGTACGATATCATGGCCCTGCTCAATATTCATCTTCATGAAATGATCACTGAAGATAAGGTTGCTACAGCAGCCTGTGATATAGAGAGCAGATGTGCCGGGGTATCAAGAGAAATAGTGTCTGGGAAAAAAAAAGAAATAGTGTCTAGGGTCTTAAAGGCTTATAAACAAACAAGTGAGGGGTCAACTGTGTCCACATGAAAAAAGCATAGCAGTCCGTGTGATCCAAAGATGTCAATTTAAAAGTCTAATATGGTGAGAAGAAGAACATCAGCGCTAAAATAATACACCCCCAATTTGTGGAGGGCTATGTAGGAGAGTGGGCTTCATCTGCAGAGTATCCAGTCAGACTGATCAACTGGCAGACCCGCTCTCACCACAAGCAAGAGTCTCAAACAGCCTTTCTATGAGGAAGAGACCATTGTTATCGTGATTATGCTGGATCAAACTTCATACTTGGCCAGTTGACCTCCCCAGGGACTCAATCTGAATTTGTCTGGGTGCAAGTATTTTCTTACTGGTTCCATTTCAGAAATTTCTTCCTGTCTTTTTGAATGTTGTTGGATGTCTTTTGCTCCCCCTTTTTTTTTTGGGGGGGGGGTGGTCTTTTCCGACTTACACATTATTTGTACTATTATTATCCTTATCACCTTAGTGTGATTTTGTTTTTTATTGTTCTTTCCTTGGGTCTCTCAGCTGTGAACCACAGAAGTGGATGCATCATGGTAATAACTGATACAAGAGGTTATAGGGAATACAGAGGTGGAGGGTAGATAACAGGGAGGGAAAGGGGATTTCAATAGTCAATAATGAAAATGGGAAGGGGTTAGGAACACTAGAACAGATGGTGACTGCATAACTCATTTTAAAGGTGATTTAACCTGAGGAGGGGGGCTCTAACATTGATGTGGGGTGAGTGTACAATTTTCCTTGATATGATTGAATGAACTATTGAATTATATGTTATGTAAATTACATGCCATTAAAACTATTGGGGGAAAAGAAATCTGTAAAATAATTAGATATAAGAAAAAAATCAATGAATTCATCTGTCAGCAATGTTACTTAGAGAATTTAATGTGCAAATTTACCCCAATTCCGATAGCAATGAAAGTTGTGTCTTTATGATTAATGTTTTCCATTTCAGATAATGGAAAGATTCCACTGAGCTCCCTGATGAAGTTAACAAAATATTTTGCTGGTGAGTGAGAAGAAATGGTGAAAGCTATACATACCTACACACATCATATTTTAACTTTATGTCTTATTATGCCAAAAATTGCACACAAATGTCATTTCCCCAATATACTGGTGACATGTTTGTATTTACGAATTTAGATGGATTTTTTTAATAATCCACCTTTTCCTTACAATGTTTATTTAATTATAGGCAGTTGGCTTATTCCCAATTTTTAAAAAGCATTTTATTAAGTATTCTTTTGATCTGGATTGAAGGGAATGTTCTATATTTAGCCCCCCCCCCCCCCGGAATACTCTGCAATTAGAGCTTCAATGTCCTCCTGCTCTTCTGTAATTACATCTCCTACAAACTCAGATATTGCTTTTTATTATCATTTTCTTAATTTAGATCTGTTATGTATGAAAATGCTGATTTATCATTTTCTGAACCTTTTTTTAAGGTGATAAAATTAATGCCAGTGAAGCACAACGTTTTCTAAGAAACATGGGTATTGAACTTACAGATGAGGAGAGTCAAGGTCTACTGAGCAGGCTGCCACTCGATAGTAAGTATTTTAAACACTGTGGTACATTTTAGAGGATCTTGAGCTTATACATTTGTATACATAAAATTTCTATAAGTATAACAATTCAAAAGAAAAGAAAATGAGGTGTAAAAAACAAACTGATATTTTAAAAATCCTGTTCTATTTAGATCTTAATTTGACAGTAGTCCACTCTTTGGGATCTTGCCGTTATGAATAGAATTTTAAATATTGGACCCAAAGCTAAAGCTAAGTAAAAATGATAAGCAGAAGCATTATAGAATGAAAGTACAGGGCTGAGCCCCGGTGGCGTAGTGGTTGTGCGCGGGACTGCGGCCCACTGGGATGGAGGTTCAATTCCAGCAGTGGGGCTGGGCCTCCTACTCCCACCACCGGAGAGCAGTGATGCCCAAAAAAAAAAAAAAAAGAATGAAAATACACCTGAAAATGTTTTTAATCTATTTATGTTCCAATATGTTACAGTTTCACCAATAATGCAACAGATGCTAGAGAAAGAATCTGAAAATCTTATTCATTACTTTCTTCTTCTTTGGATTTTAACTAGGAGAAAATTTCAAATGAAATCATTAACCATAACTGTCTTCTGAATTTCCTACTCATTTGTGAACTGAATTGTCTCTTATCTTCCAGGTAAAAGAAGGGTGTTTAAGAATAGGTTGTTAGATGAGTTGAAGAATTTCAGAGGTGAGAAACATTCAAGAAAACAAAATTGAGATCTTTAAACTCTTCTGTTTACTTCTTTGAAACCTTTTTTTATTTCTCAATGATTTTATTGTTAATTGTATCACTCTGTTGCTGTTTTAAAAATGTATTATTTTGGGGCTGAGCCCCGGTGGCGTGGTGGTTGAGTGCGGGACTACGGCCCACTGGGTTGGCGGTTCAAATCCAGCAACAGCTCTCTAAGAGCAAGGCTGGGCCTCCTACGTCCACCAGGGCAGTGATGCCACCAAAAAAAATGTATTATTTCTGTTATAAGCTGGCATTCTTTGTATACAATTATAGTCACATTTGGAAGATATGGCCTCCACTATTTTGTCACTGTAGTAAATTTTTAATTTTTTTTATTAATGAGAACTTGGTATATTGGCTATTGTCTTTGTGATAAAGTCATCAGATTTGTCCACTCCACTCCACCCCATACCAGGGCAAGTAAACTTGTTCTACAATTTCCTGTAACAGTGTTTCCTCGAACAATAAGTAAGGGTTTTATTTGTTTGTTTACGCAATTGGTTTTTATACTCATTTGATTCCTTTAATAAGTTAAAGAACATTGTTGTGCTATTTCTTTTTACTTTCTGTTCGTATTGGTTAATTGATTGATATATGAAGTAGCATTTTCCCTCTTGTACATAAATTTAAAACTTTTCATTCTTACCCCCTTCTTTTATAAGAAGGAAAAGTTGATACTGATAAAATAGATGATGCTCTTGAAAACATGGGATACTTTCTTGAAGAGGAAGAAATTGATGAACTGTGTAGTGGTCTGAAAGTTGATGGTGAGTATTTCAAATACTAAGTGCCCTGCAAAGAAAAATTTTGTTTCTCTATAAGAAATGTAAATTTTATTGGGGCGGGGGGTGGGGCGGCAAGACACAGAAGTATACAGAGGCCCAATGCCAAGAAATGGAAAAATATTGTCTGTGAATCTTAGGGAAAATATCAGTAATTGTTTCATTGCTGCTAGCAGACCTCCTATGCCAAAAATACCGTTGACAAGGCAATCAGTATTGAAATCAAGGAGATAACTAAAATAAATTCCTAAAAAATATTTGAGGGGGCCTGAGCCCCAGTGGTGTAAGTGTTTGAATGTGGGACTGCGGCCTGCGGGCTTGGCAATTCAAATCCAGTGGCGGCTCTCAGGAGCAGCACTGGGTAGCACCCACGACCACCAGAGGCAGTGATGCCAAATATATATATATATATATATATATATATATATATATATATATATATATATTTGAGAGAAGACATGAGAAAATCATGAATGAATTCAGAAAAAGGAGAAGAGTCAAAAAATTGATAGAATATTTTGTACTATGTAAACAATAAAGAGTACGTCCCAAAAGTTTTGCTATTAACATGATTGTTAGTGAATATTATGTAAATTTTAAATAGTGTAAATTTATATAGGGTAAATTTTCCCTGCCAACCAACTCCCATTTTTGTGTAAATGCTGTCTAACCACAAAAGGATTTATTCTACATGAGTGACTATTTCAGGTATTGTGATATGTAGTTAGCCTGCATTGGCCCAATATCCCTCTCTTAACAGTGTTTTAAAAATTAGTACCAGGAGCTAATCAATGACAGTATTAATGGAAGATCTTTATGTTCCAGAGAGATGATTGACAAGCCTTTCTACTATAAATTAATAAGGAGATCTCTAAATGGAGTCAAAGACAGATTTTTTTTAATCTATCTAGGAATGGGTTTTAGGCTTGCATTAAATCCTAGCTCCAATTTAAGAACAATTCGTTCCTCTGCCATGGTATTCACCTTCAGGGAAGGAACACAGAAGATAAAAAGTGCTATAGCAAAGAGTGGAAAAGAAATTAGATAGTGCCTGCTATCAGATAAAATAATGTCTGTGGTTTTAAAGCACCAAGCAAGCAGCCATCTCAGTGAAATGTCAAGTAAGTCCACATGGAAGAAGCACCCCAAGATCAATAACCCAAGGATTGTAAGTCATAGAACCTGAAGTCAAAGGAGGAAATAGTATCAGAGCATAAATTGTGAAATTCTGGTTTGCAAAAGGCTATGGGTGACGATGGAAGCCCAAGATACAGTTGTGAGATTCACACGAGAAATGAGCATGTGATGATTCCCTCTATCCATAATGGAAGGATGGGAACAAGCTGGTTACCAGAGTGCATTGGAGAGAGAATTGTAGGAGAGCAAAATGATAAACCTGGCTTGAATGATTAAAAACTTGTCGCTTGATCCTACCTCTTATCAACATTGGTTTTCAGCATTTTGTGTTTTCTTTTGTTTTCTCATATTGGGATTTCTCTTCTTTGAATTTTATCAATAGAGGTAGGCCTTGTTTGTTTTTTAATGTTTTCCTGTTTTTCAGTATATGGAACCCAGAATTGGTGAGTCTATAGAGACAGCAAGTATAATAATGATTCTTGGAGGGTATAAAGGAGAGATTGGAGAGAGAGGAACTATTATCAAGGATTTCAAGAAAGAAATGAATATTTTGAAACTGATTGTGATGATCTCAATAGTTTTCTTGAATGTTTCATACTTCTAAATTCTTTAACTCATCCAACAACCTAATTTTTAGTCATTTTTATTGGGGCCTCAAACAGCTATAATCACAATATATACATACATACTTTGTGTCAGTATTTGTAGCTTTTTTGGGGGAGGGCTTCTCCTACAACTCATCACAATCCATACATACATCCATTGCGCCAAGCACATTGGTGCACTTGCCATCCTCCTCGTTTGCAAAACATCAGCTTTCTACTTGAGCCCTTGGTATCAGTTCCTCATTTTCCCCTCCCTTGAGATTTTGTAAATTGTTGTTATTTTGTCATATCTTACACTGTCCAACTTCTCCCTTCGTCCACTTTTCTGTTGTCTATACCCCAGGGAGAAGGTTATATATAGATCCTTGTATTCAGTTCCCCTCTTCTACCCCCGACTTCCTCAACCCTCCTGATATCGCCACTCTCAGCACTGGTCCTGAAGGGATCATCTGTTCTGGATTCTCTGTGTTTCCAGTTCTTATATGTACCAGTGTAACATCCTCTGGTCTAGCCAGATTTATAAGGTAGAATTGGGATCATGAGTGATTAATGATAGTGGGGGTGGAGGTGGGAGGGTAGGAAACTTATAGGAACTAGAGGAAAGTTGCATGTTTGATCATTGCTACACTGCACCTGACTGGCTCATCTCCTCCCCGCAACCCTTCTATAAGGAGATGTCCAGTTACCTACATATAGGCCTTTGGTCCCAACTCCACCCTCCCTCTCATTCACGTTGATAGATTTTTTTTGTTCTTTGATGCCTCATACCTGATCCCTTTGATCCCATGGTCACACTGGCTGGAGTGCTTTTTTCATGTGGGCTTTTTTGCTTCTGAGCTAGATGGCCCCTTGTTTATCTTCAGGCATTTATGACCCCAAACACTGCATCTTTTGATTGCCAGACACTATCAGCTTCATCACCACATTTGCTTATACACCAATATTGTCTTCAGGGATCGTGTTGAGAAGGTGAGCATCCTGGAAAACAAGTTTAATAGAAGAAAGTATTGTTGCATCAAGGGAGTACTGGAGTAGAGGTCCAATATCCATCTGCTATCTTAATACTAAACCTATAAATATATGCGCATAGATCTATTTCCCCAGCATCATGTATAAGTATATTTACATATTTACATGTCTTTATTTTGACCTCTATAAGTGCCCTTTGCCTCTTTCCTCTATTTTCTTTTACTTTTCTCTTGTCCCACTATCATGCTCAGCCTTCATTTCAGTTTCAGTAATTCCTATCAGTCAGTCACATTACCCTTGATCATGCCCTACCAGGCCTCCTACACCCACCTCGCCACTGATTTTGGATCACTTGTTCCCTTGTCCCTGTATTTGTTAACACCACTTCCTTTCCTCCACCTCCCGCCATCCCATTACCCCACGAAACTATGGGTCCCTTTGTTTTCTCCTCCAGATTGTTTATCCAGCCTGTCTTACCTAGATAGACCTGCAGAAATAAAAACATGTACAAGAAATGAGACAGAGCATAACAAAGCCACAAAACCAAACAACAACAACTAACAAAAATCAATGACCAAAAAAAGAAAAGGAAAACCTGTAAATAGTTCAAGAACTGTTTGTTAGTCTTCAGGAATGTTTTCCTGTGTGATGGGTGCCACGCCCTGGCCCCAAAGTCTGTTGTTGGTCCTCCCCTGGGACTTCCCTGCTTTGCTCCCCTTGCTGTTCTGTTGCACGCCCTTAGTGTTATTGCCTCAGGTGGTAGGGTCAGGTCGGGTGCAATTCCCACACTGTGACTCCAGTGTTGTCCCCTGTAGAGCTACGGGATGTCGTATCTCATAGTGGGGCCGGCCATATGGTCTTCTCTGTGGATTGGAGGCTAAGAGTGTGAATATCGTCTTCAAGGCTTGATGGGCCAGGGGTTGTTCCACTCTCTCTCCCTCCCCCTTCATTTGCTCCCGTGTGCTCTGATCAGACATGTCTTCCTCCCTGAACTGCAGCTTCAGTGCTGTCCTCTGAAGCAAATTCTTCTGGGGGGAAGGAGCAGTTGTTCACGTAGTTGAGATTGGGGTTGGCCCCTCAGACCTCTCTACTGGTTACCCAGTTCATGCCAGTATGGTGCACTTACATCTCAACAACCTATTCTTAAACACCCTTCATTGACTTGGAAGTTAAGAGGTAATTCAGTTCACAAATAAGTGGAGATTCAGAAGACATGTTATGGATGATTTCATTTTAAATTTTCTCCTAGTTAAAATCCAAAGAAGAAGGAAGTGAAGAAATTATAAGATTCTCAGATTCTTTCTCTAGCATCTGCTGCCTATTAGTGAAACTATAACATATTGGAACATTAACAGAATAAAAGTGTTTTTAAGTGCACTCTCTTCCTCGTGGTCTTTTAAAAAATTTTTTTCAACTTCAACATGAACCTGAATATGAACAATTGATGGTCTGTTCTTACCTTTTTTTGATATTGTTTCTTCCCACAAATGTAGGAAATTTTACTCCTGTGTATTCCATATGGTAAGGTCCATATGTATAAGGTCATAGTTTCAATTGATGAAAAAAGGTATTGGCAATAAGTATGTTATTGGTTTTACAAATATTTATCCTACACTATTCAACTTTGTTTCTATCACCAAGGCTTATTTTCCAACTACTGATCCTGTTTTGTTTCTAACTTCTTCATTTCAATCACCAGTAATTATCAATGCATCTTAGTCTGATCAATTTCAGGCTAAAGAATTTGGTAGATTTCTTCAACAACTTCTTCTTTGACTTTACTGGCTGGTATATAAATTTGAGTAATAATTGTATTATCTGATTTTCCTTTTGGTGTACAGATACTAGCCTATCATGTGCATCATTATTTCTTCAAAATATATCTTGACATATCTTTTTGGACAATGACTGTAACACCATTCCTCTTGAACTTGTCATTTCCAGCATAATGAACCCTATGATTTGATGGTCTGATTAAAAGTGGCCAACATTGGTCCATTTCAACTCACTAATGCCTAACACATCAATCGTTATGTACTCTATTTCCTCTTTATGTACTCTATTTCATTTCCAACTTACCTAGATTCATGCTTCATTGCATTTTGTGTCTAGACTATTAATGGGTGTTTGTAAATATTTCATCTCATTTTAGCAAACAAAGGCCTTGAAAACTGACCCCATTCATTTCATTGAAGGTCTACTCTACTTTGAGGAGGCAACTCTTTTCTAGATCAATTTTAAGTGTCTTCCAACCTAAGAGACTCATCTTCCATCACTATGTAAGACAAAGTTCTGCTGCTATTCATAAGGTTTTCAGTGGTTAATTTTTCAGAAGTGGATGTCCTCTTCCAGTTTCCTAGTCTGTTCCCTTTCTTAAATCATTTTATTGGCGCTCTTACAGCTCTTATAACATTCTATACATCAATTGTATCAAGCCCTAGTCTGTTCTTAATCTAGAAGCTCTGCTGAAACCTACTCACAATGGGTGATCCTGCCAGAATACAAAATACTCGTAGCATAGCATCCGGTTTTGCAGCAACACCAGAGCCACCACAGGAGGACAAACTGATAGGTGAGTAGTCGGTAAAAGCGTACGTGTGACAGAGTTTTCTTGAAAGATACAGAGCCATCACAGGAGCTTATTAGAAGGAAGTTTTAGGAAAATAGAAGACTGCATGAAGAGAAAAGGGCCAGTAAAGTTGTGCTCATGAATTTTTTCTCATCACAAAAATGCACCTTTCATTTTGAGAATTTTGAGAATTAGCCTATAAGAATTTCGTTAGGAACCTTCCCCCAAGCACCCTAAAGTCCTGATCTTTCCCACTCAGCCTTCTTGTTGTTCTTCAACTTCAAAGAAAATTTAAATGAACTCAGTTCTCGTCCCTTGAGGTATCAAAATCTGCCATTTTGACATGTATGTATTGCAGAACACAGTATTCTTCAAAGAATGGTTTAGTGAGGTAGAACACTGCTTTCAGAGATAAGTAGATTGAAATGGTTGCTATGCTGAGAAATTATTGCATCACATTGTGATATTTTTTTGTTTTTGTTTTTGTTTTTTGGAGGGGGGGGGGCATCCCTGCCTCTGGTGGTCGTGGGCCCACAAGGTGATATTTTTAAATAAAAATTTCTATCATTTGTAACAATACTTTTTACTTATCCTAGTAAACAACCTATATCTAATAACTACATTTTTAAAAGTCATACGTCTCGGGCTGAGCCCCGGTGGCGTCGTGGTTGTGCGCGGGACTGCAGCCCACGGGAATGGAGGTTCAATTCCAGCAGCGGCTCCACAGGAGCAAAGGCTGGGCCTTCTACTCCCACCACCAGAGGGCAGTGGTGCCCCCAAAAAGTCTTAATTCTCAAGCTTTTAATTGCGTAGAAATCACACACGTCCATTGTCGTTATTGAGAAAGTCTAGGTTGTTATTGTTGTTAGGCGCCATTGAGTTAGTTCCAGCCATAGGAACCTTATCCATGACAGAATGAACACTGCGTGATCATGCAGCGTCCTTCACAATTATTCCTATGCCTCAGTCCTCTGCTGCAGTCACTGTGGAATCCATCTCTGGAGACCCATCCTTTCCTTCCATGCCCCTCTACTTTACCAAAGATGACATCCTGTGGCAGTCATGTGCTGATGTTAATTTCATGATAGAGATGTAGGGGTGGAGTCTAGCCTGTTCATCTGGAAATAAACATTGAGTAGCCAATGAGGCCTCTGTGTGGGCATGAGTTTCTCCTGAGACTTCTGGGAAATCTTGTGATATTGCCCTCATGAAGATGAGAAGTTATCTCCCCAGTTATTGGGAGTCAGTCTCCGAGACTGTGACTTTGAATTGGACTGGGCTGGAGTGTTTTCTCAATGTCCCATTCTTCTTGTATATAAACCTTTCCCTTATATCCATATGCGTGTCTATGAATGGGAAATTTTGACACTTCAGCTGAAGTCCAGATTTCTGGAACTTACTTTCAGAGGGAAAGTACCCAAGCATGAGAAAAAATGCTACCTCTTTGACTGCATTATTTGGCTCTATTTGTTGATGTGAGTCAGCCTTTTCCCACATAAAGATTAAGTCCACGTACCATTCCACCATGACTGATGATCATTTGGAAGTGTGCTTGAGGCTGGCTGTCAGCAGCTACTGTCTGGACTATGCATCCCTGGCTCATGTCATTCGGTACAAGTCATTCGAGCAAACTCAGGTCATGACAAATAATGTTCACAGTTAATTGTGTTGTGTTGTGCAATATGGACTCGTGCTTATGCAAGGTACATAAACATACATTGTACATTTAGAAAGAAATGTAATAAAGTTTTGCATTTTTGTAGTTGGTAGATCATTTTGATTTGATCATAAGTAGCTCTTATGCTGAAAAATTGTGAGCACTCCTGCCTTCGTCCTTAAAGTAGTGGTTCTCAATCTTTGGGTCATGACCCCTCTAGGGGTCAAATGACAACTTATGAGTTGCAACCCCTTTGGGGGTCGAATGACCCTTTCACAGGGGTCATCTAAGACCATCAGAAAACACATATGTCTGATGGCTGCAGGGGGGTGGGGGGTTACACAACATGAGGAACTTTATTAAAGTGGTCACAGCATTAGGAAGGTTAAAAACTACTGCCTTAGAGCAACAGCTTTGCTTTACAATACTCTAAAGGGTCTTATGCAGAAGATTTACCTAATGCAACTTGTCTTTTAATCTCATGACTACCATTTCCATAAGCATTGACATTGGGTCCAGGCAAGACAAAAATCCTTGAAGCTTTCAACCTTTTCTCCATTAATCGCCATGTTAGCCATTGATTCAGTTGAAAGAAGTTTGGTGGTCTTTACATTCAATTGTAATCTATACTGAAGGCTGTAATCCTGGATCTTCAGGAACAAGTGCTTCAATTCCTCCTCCCTTTCAGCAAGCAAAGTTTTGTCATCTACATGTCACAGATTAATAACCTGCTGCATTCGTCTTCATATGACCCAACTTCTCTGATGATTTGTTCAGCATACAGATTTAACAGGTATGTTGAGAGCATACAGCCCTGACGTAGAAACCTTTCCTGATTTTAAACCGCGCAGTATTCCCTTGTTCTGCTCTCACCACTGCCTTTTGTGCCATGTACAAGTTTCCCATGAGCACAATTAAGTGTTCCAGAATTCTCATTGTTCTCAAGTTTATCCATAATTTATTATGATGCACAAAGTAAAATACCATGACAGTCAATAAAACAGAAGAAATATCTTTCTGGTATTCCCTACTTTGCAATGATATCAGCAATGATATTCTTTGTACCACATTGCCTATAAATCTGCTCCGCACTTCTGCCATCTTCCTGTCAATGCACTGCTGCAATCAATGCTGAAATGAACATCAGTGAAATTTTACTTGCATGTGATGTCTATGAAATTGTTCTATAATTTGAGCGTTCTGGTGGGTCACCTTTCTTTGAAATGGGCACAAATAGGGATCTCTTCCAATTAGTTGGCCAATTAGCTGTCTTCCAAAATTTCTGGCGTAGATGAGGGAGTGCTTCCAATGCTTCACTGGCTTGTTGAAACGTTTGTATTTGGTATTCCATCAATTATGGGAGCCTTGTTTTTACCTAATGCATTCAGTTTAAACTTCTGTCTTCAGCACCACTGGTCTTTGCTCAAATGAAATGATGGAATGTCAATCAGTTCTTTTCGGTATAGTGGCTATGTATTCTTTCCATCTTCCTTTATTGCTTCCTGCATCACTCAATACTTTGATAATAGAATCTTTCAATATTTCAAATCAAGACTTGAATTTTTTTCTTGAGGGTTTTTTTTTCAGTTTAAGATATGCTGAGCAAAGGGTTGTGGGGAGGAGATGAACCAGTAAGGGGGCAGTGTAGCATCAATGGAACATACAATTTTCCTCTAGGAAATAGGAACTATCATGATCTTGATTCTACCTTATAAATCCAGCTAGACCAGAGGATGTACACTGGTACAGATAGGCGCCAAAAACACAGGGAATCCAAGACAGATGATCCCTTCAGGACAAGTTCTGAGAGTGGCAATACTGGGAGGGTGGAGGGAAGTTGGGGTAGAAAGGGGGAACCAATTACAAGGATCTACATATAGCCTCCTCCCTGGGAGATAGATAAAAGTGGGTGAAGGGAGATGTTGGACAGTGTAAGATATGGCAAAATAATAATCATTTGTAAATTATCAAGTGTTCAGGAGGGAGGGGAACAGGAAGGGAGGAGAAAAATGAGCTGAAAAGAGATGTTTTGAGAATGAAGAGGGCAACAAATTTACAAATATGCTTGAAAATGAATGGATGTATACAGTATGAGTTGTAGGAGCCCCCAATAAAATTATTTTTTAAAGGATATGCTGTGTTCATCTGGGTACATTAGAGAAACAAATCCACAGAAACGCATATGGATAGAAGAGAGTTTTATAAAAAGGGTAAGTGCTCATCAAGAAAACAGCCCAACCTAGTGCTGCCCAAGCCCACAAGTGTCATCTCTGTAATCCACAAATTCCTCCTCCATCGCACCAAACACATGCAATGCTGCTGCTGCAGGAGGAAAAATGAATCGGTGAACATGTCAGCATCTCAGCACTGGCAGGAGTCTCCACGCGGCTGCTCCAGCACCCAGGAGTGCATCAGGGTACGTCCATGTGGCTTCTCCTCAGGGATGTCTTGCAGGAAGTGAGACTTGCAAGCTGAAGCAGGGAACTGGCTAAGGCAGCTCCACCTTGGTCTGACCATCAGAAAGCAAGAGACCCAAAATTAGAAAGGCGAGGTTCACTGAGCAATTTATCTCAGGGTCCTTCAATTAACTCTACATGTGTTTATCGGCCAGGTTGGCACAATAAACTTTGGGCGGGGGGTGGGGGGGGGAGGCATCACTGCCTCTGGTGGTCATGGGAGCTGCCCAGCACTGCTCAAGAGCCGCCACTAGATTTGAACTGCCAAACCCGCAGGCCGGAGTCCTGCACTCAACCAGTTACACCACTGGGGCTCAGCCCGACACAATAAACTTTATCCCATATGCTGAACATGGGCTTCCTTTGTGATTTTCTATGTCTGTTTTACCATTTAATTGCACATTTGTCTTCTTGAGCTGTCTTTGGAATTTTCTGTTCAGATGTTTGACTTTATCAGTTCTATTTGTTATACTCTACAAGTAAGAGCAAGTTTCAGTCTCCCCTGACATCCATTTTGATCTTTTCGCTCTTTTCAATAGCCTTTCACTTTCTTTGTGAATGTTCTCTATGTCCTCCCACCGCTTATCAAGCCTTCTGTCATTAGTATTTTGTTGTTGTTGTTGTTGTTGTTGTTGTTGTTGTTGTTTGGGGGCATCACTGCCCTCTGGTGGTCATGGGAGCTACCCAGCCTTGCTGCCGCTGGATTTGAACTGCCAAGCCAGTGGGTGTCATTAGTATTTAAGATGACAAATTTATTCTTGAGATTTTCTCAAAATTCAGGTGGGATGGACTCAATGTCATATTTTTAGTCTACTGGAATTGTTTTCATTTTCTTCAGCTTCAACCTAAACTTACATATGACCAATTGATAGTCTGTTCTGTAGTCATCCCTGGGCCTGGTTTTAGCTGCTGATACTGAACTTCTCTGGTGTCTCTTTCCATAGAAACAGTCAGTTTTCTTTTTGTGTTTTCCACCTGGAGAAGTTTATGTGTATACAAGCCTTTTGTGTTGTTAAAAAAAATGTACTTTCTGTGAACAACTCATTGATTTTGCAAAATTCTACCATACAATCTCCAGCTTCATTTCATACTTTCCAACTACTATTCCTACTTTTCTGTTTCCTATTTTGCATTCCACTCTCCAATAATTAGCAATGCATCTTGATGGTATGTTTGTTCACTTTCTGACTAAAGTTGTTGCTAGAATTTTTCAATTTCTTCATCATTAGCTTTTGTAGTTGGTACATAAATTTGAATGATAGTTGTGTTGATTGAATTTCCTTA
The DNA here is from genome assembly GCA_004026705.1 of Nesogale talazaci. NCBI lineage: Eukaryota > Metazoa > Chordata > Mammalia > Afrosoricida > Tenrecidae > Nesogale > Nesogale talazaci. Next base: position 102,119 of record PVJH01006020.1, read on the forward strand.
AAGGCAGAGAGATCTAATCCGGTCAGGGACAGCATTGTACTTCAAAGATTGAGTTTGCAATGTCGTTTTTAACAATGAATGCAAAGCCATTCTTCCTGATGGTGTTATTTCTGACATGTAAAATCATCTGATTTTCTGCTTCAAATGGCTAATACCAGTTCATTTCAGCTCATTAATGCCTGGGGGATCAATCTTTGTGGTTCATTTCCTTTTTGGCTACTTCCAGTTTTCCTAGATTCATACTTTACACATTTCAAGTTCCAATCTTCACCAAATTTTTGTAGCTGTTTCTTCTTGCTTTGAGTTACACCCATCAGCAATTGATGACCTTGAAGGCTCCTGTCCCATAGGCTTTACCCAACTCACATGACCATGGCCTACTGTACTCTGTGAACGTAGCTCCTCCACAATCAGATTTCAAGTGCCCGCCAACCTGAGGGGCCCATCCTCCAGCACTAGCTGTGGCAACATTCTTCCTCCATTTACTAGGCCTTCAGTATCTGACAATGTTTCAAAGCTATGTGTAAGGTTTTCAGTGAATCTTTCTTCTGAAGTGGGGAGCTGAGTCCTTTTTCATTATGTCTGGAAGCTCCAGTGAAACCTGTTTACTTTGGATGAGCCTGCTAGTATTTGATATAACAGTGAAGTAACTTCTAGCCACACTCAAGCCACCACAGTATGACAAATTGACAGACAAATACATTAGCAAAACACAAAGTCTAAGTAGAGCCAATAAAACTACATTAAAAGTAATCAACTTAGTTTTTTTGAAATAGCTCATTTTTAAATATAGGGGGGAACTACTCTGGTTTCTCTTCAGATAGTATAAATCTTTCGACTTTTACTAAATATAGGAGAAAGTGTAGTTTTTTTAAATAGATATTTGTATCTTTCTGCATGGTTTTCAACCAAAGAATCTGATGAGAACGGCCTATGTATATATGACTGGGCCCAGAGTTGATGCTTATGTTAGGTTGGGTTGTCTACAGAAACAAAACCAGTGATACTTAGATATGTATAAGAAAAAAACTTTGGGCTGAGCCCCGGTGGCTTAAGTGGTTGAGTGTGGGACTGTGGCCCCTGCGCTTGGCAGTTCAAATCCAGCGGTGGCTCTCAAGAACAGCGCTGGGTAGCTCCCATGACCACCAGAGGGCAGTGATGCGCCCCCCCCAAAAAAAAAGAAAAAAATCTTATATTGACAAGTAATTTCATATCAAGGCATCTCAGCCAAACTCAAGCCCTGAGTCTGATGCTAGCCAGAATCCTCTTCAAGACTCACATGGTCTCTGAGAGTGGGGATACTAAGAGGGTGGAGGGAAGGTGGGATAGAAAGGGGGAACCGATTACAAAGACCTACATATAACCTCCTTCCTGGGGGATGGACAACAAAAAAGTGGGTGAAGGGAGACGTCAGACAGTATAAGATATGACAATATAACAATAATTTATAAATTATTAAGGGTTCATGAGAAAGGGAGGGAGGGAGGGAGAGGGGAAATCAGCTGATACCAAGGGTTCAAGCATGGGCTGAGCCCCAGTGGTGTAGTGGTTGCATGCGGGACTGTGGCCCACTGGGTTAGTGGTTCAAATCCAGGAGCAGCTCTCCAGGAGCAAGGCTGGGCCTCCTACTCCCACCAGAGGGCAGTAATGTCCCCCCAAAAAAAAGGGTCCAAGTAGAAAGCAAATGTTTTGAGAATGATGATGATAATAAATGTACAAATGTGTTTGACACAATGGATGGATGGATGGATGGATGGATGGATGGATGGATGGATCAATTGTGACGAATTTTATGTGTCCCCAATTTGAAAAAAAAGGATGTAAATGCACCATGTATGCATGTATGTGTTGTGATTAGAGCTATATGAGCCCCTAATAAAATTATTTAATAATAAAAATAAATAAAAAGAAGAAAGAAATCAAATTTGAATAATAAAAAAAAGACTCACATGGTCTAAGACCAATGGCACAGAAAGATGAAGCTGGGTGCAGGGAGATCACAGTCTGAGTGCCAAAATGTGTGGATCCAAGATTGGATCAGCTCAGAGGTTGGCCCCCAGGGTCAGTGGCCCACAGGGGTTCCCCTGCAGGCAGACATAGAGTCCCAGCAAGCAGGAAGGTGAAGGACTAGAGAGAGAAGAGAAGTTCCCACTCTCTCTCATAAAAAAGGTCACACCCCAAGAAGGCATCATTAGGCTTTGACCAGATATATTGGTTGGATTCTACCCTATACTTTCACACAGATTAAAATTGATCAAAAATCTAACTAATTAATAGTTTGATAACATCTCATATGGGCTAAACTAATATGATCTAATAATACTTAAAGTCATAAAACTTTCTGCTTGCCAAAAAGTGGTCTTATAATTCCAACCTTTTAACTTTTACTCAACTCTGTGTAATATATGAGTCAAGCAGAACTTGAAAAGCTTCTGTTGGAATTGGAATCTGGCCTCCATTAAATTAGCTAGAAGGCAGTCTAGATGAATGTCTCAGACTAAATATTCTGAAGATTGCCTCTCCTCTGTGAAAATTACTAAGAACTGAATTTCAAAAGCACAATCAAGAAAACAAATATATGAGAATAAACCGAGGATCTGAGGAACAACTATAGGTATATTTTAAGCATTTCCAATAATTAATAGGAAACCAATGTTTATGTTTCAATATGATACACTGTTGTTGGATCTAAAATAATTCAAAACTCGATGGTTCCTTTGACAGCAGTACTTATGCTCGCAGAACATAATCGCATTGTGTACTATTTTATCCTCACACTAAAAACAGGGCCTGGAAACATCAGCATCCAACAAGTATTTCATGATTTAAAAAAATAAAAATATTATGTTCTCTTTCTTCTCTTCCACAGCAATGCATAAGAAACAAAAAAAAAAAGCACTGAGTGAATAGAATACATGTGTTTATCATATTTACATTATTTTTCTTTATCTGCTATATGCCTATCTTAACTGAAATGAAAAAATTGATACATTTTTAAATTCCTTTACCATACGTCACAGTTTTAGAATTTAAGCAATTAAAACTCTTTACTAAATTATGTCTTTTAGATGAAAGAAGAGTTAGACTGGATTCACTTCTACGTGAAGTTAGTGAACTTCTAGGTGAGTAAGACAAAATCATAAGGAAGCATATTAAAAATGACCTCTTGAAGGGCTGAGTCCCAGTGGCGTAGTGGTTGTGTGCGGGACTGCGGCCCACTGGGACGGAGGTTCAATTTCAGCAGTGGGGCTGGGCCTCCTACTCCCACCGCCAGAGAGCAGTGCTGCCCCCCCCAAAAAAAATTATCTCTTGGAAGCAAATGGAAATAGAGGAAGGAACTGGGGGATAATGGGCATTTATAGAGGTTCAGATATAGGTATATACATAGTGGCATGTATTTATAAGTGATTATGGGGAAAGAGATTAACATTCATACTTATAGGGTTAGTAGTAGGACAACAAATGGCATTGGACCTCCACTCAAATACCTCCTCAGTTCAAGAACTCTGTTCTATTAAATTGGCATTCTAAGATGCTCACCTTTCCGACACGATCACTGAAAACAAAAGTGTGCATAAGCAAAGGTGGTGAAGAAAACTGATGGTGCCCGGCTATCAAAAGATGGAACGTCTTGGGTCTTAAAGGCTTGAAAGTAAACAAGCAGCCATCTGGCTCAGAAGAAACAAAGCCGACATGGAAGAAGCACACTAGCTTGTGGGATCACGAGGTGTCAAAGAGATTAGATATCAGGCTTCAAGAACTAAAAAGCATAACACTGTGTGCTCACTTTTCTGATATGATCACTGAGGACAAATGCATGCATAAGCTAATATGGTGAAGAAAGCTGATGGTGCCCAGCTACCAAAAGATTACAGC